>JAEANM010016868.1:0-13135 GCA_017656035.1 Myanophis thanlyinensis
CACACATACAAAGAGAGAGATATACAGTATATCTTCCCATGGAGATTTAGGCATATATAATAAAAAACCAGGTTGATGCAACAATAGTATGTGATATTTATAAGATAAAATAATCACAATTAAATTAACAGCACACAAAGCACTATATAATACAAATACAAAGTGAAAAATGGAATGGTAGCTAGATAATTAACTCATAGTATCATTAATATTGGCAAATCTATTAACAAATTATTTGAGATTTACAGTGTAATAATGGTTTTCTGACAGGATAATAGAGTAGTCTCCATAGAGAATGCTACTTTATCATTCACTGCTTTGCATACATAATTACATTTCATATCTTTTAAGTGAAATTTTACCTTAACTATTGGGATTCCTTGCTTTCTCAAATTAAATAATAACAATTATTCAGGAAGATATGCTGAATAATATTAATATATTAACAAAGTTTAATTAATATTTAAGTATAGATATATTAAAGGTACTAGATGTATTAATAGGATATCAAATGGATATAATATTTTAAAAGTTTAGAGATGAGAAATATATGGAAAGGGACTACATCGAACCTAGAATCACATCAATGTAAGGAAGAAATTGAGTTAGAACATTTAATTTGATGGCACAATCCTGAACAACCCTGGAGGTTTATTAAGATTTACTGTACATGCATTCCACAAGAAACTGTTTCACATTTAACCAAAAGCATACATGACCCTCCTGACTGAATATGATACTGATATTCTCCATTTTGGCGTATCCAATCTGCTACCACAATAGTTAACTATGAATAATGTATTGGTAGTGAAATTAAACACTTATTTTAACTGCCCTCATGTATTAGTGAAGAAAATTCTAATTAGCACTTTAATATTAAAGCATGATTTCTCCCCCACACAATTCATTAATTAGCGGCCGATTAACCAGTATCAAGTTGGGCTATGGTCTCTTCTTCCTTTTTGCAACCTTAAATTGTGATTCTAATTTTACCTGAAATCTACACTACAGATCCCCAGGGAACAAGTTCCATCTAAATTAATCTTAATGAAGGCAATTAAAACAAATCAGACAAGTTAAAGATAATTACTGGATCAATAAAACCTCTCTGACCTAACCAATTCTGCACACCTTCAATAAATTAAATAGATACAGATTAAAACAAAGTTAACCCATTTACATCTAAAATTTTGCTGCTACTGAAAGAGAAAGAAATGAAAACGAGCCATTCTTTTAGTTATTGACTAATCTACCTTAGTAATAGTTCAAGAAGAAATACTGCAATTTAGGTCTTCCTTGGCGCTTGTTAAAGCAAGTATTTTTTTTAAAATTCATTTTGTTCTTTATAATGGTATCTATTTTTATTGTAATAATTATATTGTTTAATGTGATACATAACTTTTCAAATGTTATACATTTAAATATGGTTCCATCCATATTGATTTAGAGCAAAACTTACTGCCAAGAAGCCTATTCTTTAGGCTTTACTCCTGTTTTTTTCCTTCCCTATAGCAGGAAATATTTTTTTTTAAAAAAGATGGAAATAGAAATGAGACATACATAAATGTATACATTCTGCATCTTATCCCTTTATAAGCCTCACCCTTGAAGGATAACAATAGCAGCAAGGGAAAGGGAATTGTCAGAATCTCCAATGTCCAAGCTGACAGATTTGTAATATCAAACTGCACATTCTTTCTCCTGACACACAAGTAACTAAGAAACTAAAGTAGGCTAGGAAGGGCCAAAAAAAGAAAAAGAAAAAGAAGAAGAGAATAGGAAATCCATAGGAATGTAGTGTAGATCATACAATAAGAGTATACAATAAACTTTAAAGGTTCCCCCCCCCCCCAGGGAGTTATGATTGACTCAAGGGGGGAATGCTTATCAGCCAAAGGAGTCTGCATGATCTAAGAGATGCTTCCATCATATATGGCCGGCATGAAAAAATTGGAAAAATGGTACCTATTTATCTACTTGCATTTACATGCTTTCAAACTGCTAGGTTGGCAGGAGCTGGGGTAATAGGAACTCCCCCTGTTGTGCAGCACTCAGGTCATGAACCCAGGTTGTCAGCTTTCTAGCAGACAAGCAGTGTCTTAACCACTGAGCCATTGCATCATCCCCAAGAGTGTTGAAGAATATATAATAAGTACCAGAATCATTAGAAGTAAGGCATATGGGTAAAGTTAAGGTAAATTAGAAGACCAGCAAGGATTAAAAGTGCCTAGAATAAATGAGGCTAAACCTCTAAGTGTGCATCTTTATAACTATATTGTAGTTATAAAATCGTTTTGATTACAGAAATTGTCTTGTTTCCAGCCCAAATCTGTCATCTCAAAATAAAATTATAAACCAGAAAAACTGCTATATTTTGGGCCCGGAAAAATGAGCATATTCTAGCAACATGTTAGAACATGATCTGTATATTTTATTCACAATCTTACTTTGTAACACATATTTGACAGAATTTCTTAGAAGATGAATGAGACAGTGTGCTTATACAACTATTTCTTTTGTTGGATAATAAACGGTGCTTCTTGACAATAAAACCTACATGAAATACGTAAAAGACTGCCTCCTTCCATATAAAATTGCCCTTAATTTAATATTTCCTTTGAAGACTTCTGCGTTATCCTAATAGCCAAGGTGTTTTCCTCCTACAGAAATAAGATGGAATCTTTTATTAGCTTTTTGGAAAGCATTAAAGTATTTTAGTTATTCATTGGTTATTATATAATTTTTAAATACAAAATTATGCTCTGCCTCTTCCTATTTCTAACCTACTATATACTTTTTCTTTAGCTTTTAAACTGTAATTTTCCTGAGGGCTCTCCTGTGGATGAAAAATAATGCAGTCATAACTTTATAAATAAATACTAAATCACTATTAGAAGCAAAGTTCAGTAAAGCTTTACTAGGATTGCATGTTGTCTGTGGGTAAAGATATGGGAGGACATATTGCAAATTGAACTATTCTGTATGTCAAATACTGAAGAAAGTGCAATAAACTTTTTACTGGCATATATTCTTTTAGAAAAGCACCCTAGGTATCAATAGAAGACCACAAAATAAATTTTGAATCTGAGCATATCATCATCCATTCCCCATTTCAATAATTCTATGATGAATCTTCAGATCAATCATCAAATTAAGAGCGTCATGCACAAGAGATACTATGTTAAATTCTCCTGCAGAAGAGAATAATATGTCCTGCTTATGATTTCAACATGTTAAATGATCATGCCTTATTAGCTATATCAAAAAGTGAGATTATCCTAGTTATAATCCTGAATAGTTCCTAGTATTTTTATGAGGTGTAAATGTTTACTGCCCTGATTCAAAAAGTTACTCACTTTACTAATATATGTATCATGCTTTACTATGTTACTTTGATGCATGTATCTAATTATATATATTTAAACGTTCCCAACAACACAATCAGATGTGACTTTAAAATACCAAGCTTCCCAGTATTTAAGATATTGAAGAAGAAGGTGAAAGGGAAAATAAAGAGGATAAGGAGAAGATGTAACATGATGTCAGTATAGTTAATAAGGATAATCATGGAAGGTTTAAGAAGATAGCTTTCAGATACTTTGTTAGAACAAAAAGCTGCATAAAGTTTAGGAAAATAGACAAAAAGGAAAGTACAATGAATGCATCTAATAATGTTTATAAACTTTCAATTCCCATAAACATTAGTCAGCATTACAATGTGACTTTGTGCTTCAAAATATCTAGAGGATCAGTCTTTATTGCAGTCCTTAATAAAACAATGACAAACAGGCAATAAATATGTTTGAAGCAAGAATGCAAGACACTGAAAGACAGGAATAGTAAAATTCAGCTACAGAAGGATACTGAGATCCTTTTAAAAAATGAAGGACACATCCATGTATCTAAATTAGCCTATAGAACTGAAGCAAACGGGTGACAGGAGAGAAATTGTAAGACTGATGAAAAATGAATGTCTTGGTCTAGATTATATTCACCATCATTATCATCATTTGAGACATTGTCTATCCACTGCAGAATGAAGATCTCTTCTGTGTGTTTCCAACCAATAGGGTCTTGAGCTTTTTTTTCCCAATTGGGCCCACAATACTTGCTGATGTTATCAATCCATCTTGTTTTAGGTATCTTTTATGGATGTTTATTATTGAGTGGAATCCATTCTATGCCTGCTTGGTCAGTTCTTGCTGGGTGACCAGCCATTCTTTTACTCTCTTGATGATATTGTATACTTTCATTTGTTCTCTAATCCATGTGCAGGTCTTGTCTTGTAATGCTGAGCATGTATCTTTCCATGGCTCTTAGCTTCTTCACCATGAGGTTCTTAAAGAACCAGAGTATGAAACTGATATTTGTTATTTATTGTGCAAGATTTTAAAGCCACTAATTAATAACTTTGAGGAGTGTACAGTACCCATCACAAACTTTTGATTAAAACAATTAACAGTTAATAATCCAACAAATATGTAGAAGAAAAAGAAAAATGTAAAACCAAAACCAACAACCCCCCCAAAAGGAATACCACAATTAATAGTCCCACAATGAAACTCCATTATTCACCAGTGATAGTAATCAAAACATTTCTGCTCCCATGGCTGGTTTTCATAGGCATTCAAAATGGTAACTTTTAAAACACAGTAAAGTTGTAATTAAAATGCTCATCTGAACTATTTGTCCATCATCAGAAGTGTATGAGAAGACAGTCTTAATGTAAAAATGTTGAAATAGTAGTACATATAAATAGTAATAATAGTAGGAAACTGAAATGAAAACACATTTTAAAAAGTAATGAAAAAATTTAGAACACAGAGGTTAGCAAGCATAAGTGTAGTAAAAGGGCAATGGCGAATCATTTGTGAGCAGAAATAATTAGATTTTATATATACATAGAAACTGCAAGCAAGCAACCTAACAGAAGTTATGCAATCTTAAATTTTGCCTTTTAAATTTTACCGAAGAGACATCTGGAAGTAATTTGATTTAAAATGTATGCCTCACAAATCTATGAAACAACATTTTAACAAAATTCAATTCAATTCAATCAGATGAATAAAAGTCAGAGTTACGATCTCCTGAGAAAACTTGGTAACATATATAAACTGTGACTTAAAGCAGCAGCAAATTAGAGAATTATAAGATCTAACAAAATTACCATGACACTTTATTAATTGTTTGAAACTTCTTGCTGAGACTTTCAGTGTATTTTTATTAAATGGTTTCTAAGAAATAGTTGAATCCCTATAACCATTTGCTTGGAGCTTAATTTGCTGCTTCTGCAGATGTACTTAGCAAAACAATTAAGTGCATGTAGTCCTCAACTTCGGAATGTAATTGAGTCTAGAATCATGGTTGTAAGTCATGCATGTGTAAGTGGGCCATAATGTGACTGATCTGATTTTATATTTTTGCAGCAGTCATTAAGTGAATCACATGGTCATTAAGTGAACTCATTATTTCTAATGGGTAGGTTTTTTTTTTTTTTGTCAAAAACCAGAATTAAACACCGGTTTCCAACAAAAAGAATGACATAAATTGTGGTCATGGGACTATGGGATGCTGCAAATGGCTGCAAATGCTGACTGGTTGCTAAGTGTTTAAAATACAATCATGCAATTGGGGGAAGGCAGCCATGTAGAAGTACATGGGGGAGGTTGGGGGCTCATCGTAACTTCAAACAGTTGCTAAGTAACCAGGTGTAAATTGAGAACTACATATATTCAATATTGTAAACAACATAAATATGCATTTACTCTTGATCAGTTGGATTGACCATGGCTGATATCGCTGTGATTTTTAACATTTTTGCTACCTATTGAAGAAATAAAAATAAAACAAATCTCACTAACTTAACATATCTCAGAAATCCTCATAAATGTGTCCATTCATAAACAAAAGTGTTAATAAATGCTGCCCAATTAGTTTTTCTTGGTTCAACAAGCTTAGGAGTTGTGTTCCAATTGTTTCTGCTGGTTGTGGCAAGATTTAAATAAAGAAGCAGCTCTCTATAAAGTTGGCTTTGTGTTATATCCTAATTGGAATTACTGGCTTGTTATTCTTCTATATTCAGTGCCAATCTCTGTTCCTGTAATCACTTTCTAACTACACACAGTTAGAAAGCAGTAAGTCAGGAATCCCAGCTTGGAGATAATGTTGACTACCTTTCTGATAGTTTAATCACTTCTACTGGAAGAAAAATCCCAATGAAGGGAATAGTTAATATCTCAAATTTAACTAAAAACAAAAGCTACGTGTCCTAGGCATACATTATTTATTTATTTATCTATCTATTTATTTATTTAAATTTATATACCGCCTCTCTCCCGAGAAGAGACTTGGGGCAGTGTACAACCATCTAAAAAGAAACAATGAATAAATAACAATTAAAAACCAATTAAAAAAATTAAATTGAGTGGTTGATTAAAAATTATAAAAATTATAAAATTTAAGACCAGTTTAAAACCCCAAATAATTAATGCTAGGCCAGACCGGCCTGTTGGAACAAATAAGTTTTTAATGCACGCCGGAAGGTCCGCAGGTCTGTGATGGTCTGGATCTCTGGATGCAATTCGTTCCAAAGGGAGGGTGCCCCCACAGAGAAGGCTCGAACCCTTGGCTGCCAGACAACAACATCCAGGAAATGGAACCCCAAGGAAGCCTGCCCTGTGAGAACGCACTGGCCGGCGGGAAGCTGTTGCCATTCCTGTGACTGCAGCATGTTGCCATTCCTGTGACTGCAGCAAGCGCTAACATATAGATTACTATTAAATACCTTCTTTTCATAAAAACTGTCAATCCTTTCAGAACAACAAGAAATGCATATGAGGCCATGTCCAACCAAATCTAATAAATCTGGAAAAGTTTTAAATATTTAAAAATTTAAGCCCAGGAAAGCTTTACTAAATTAATAATAAAATCTTCATTCTCCACACTGCCTGAAAGGATGATGCTATTAATATTTAATTGTATTTTTATTTGAAATGTAATTATGTAATACGTTTGAACGAAACATTTTCCATCAGTTGTTACAAAAGGGAGGGGTATTTTTCTTTAAAGCAAAGCGCCATTTTTTCTGCCTAACAAGTACTAATTTTTACTTAGGCTTTAAGCCATGCGATTAGATCAAAAATTATTTTGTCCATTGCACATTTTCAAACAATTAATGAACAAAAATAAGCTTGTCTACACAGTATATTATATGTATCTGCCAGCCACGCTGACTAAGCTTTTGTTTCTCAAATAAAATTGTGGCAACCTTCACAGCAGGGAAGTTAAAACAGCAAGAGAAAAAGGTTTGATGGTGTGCCAACGTACAATGGAAGGGAATTCAATAACATGCTGCAGAGACAGTGAGCTTTTATCAGACACACTAAAAAGTGGTGGTAGCTACACGTCAATGCTAAACCGGAGTGTGTTACTGCAGAGTGCAACTGAGTGTTTTCCCCACAGGCAATACACTATTATTGACTCCCCCCCATTAACATGGAGGGTGGATATACATTTATTGAAGGTTCTAATGGAAGGTTGAGGGACTCCTATCCTGAGGCCAGAGCAGAAAGACAGTCTATCACGTCATGTAATGTAGCCCATGTGTGACAGATCTGACCTACATTTCCCCCTTTCTTTTTCACAACAGCCTGTCACTGTTTTACAATGCTATATTTCAAGAGATATATAAAAAGGTATGCTGGAACTGCCTAGTTAAATGAATTGTGGTTATAACTTGCTTTGCGGAAAACTAGTTGGCATCATACATGCCTTATATGAAAATATATATATATCCTAGGACAATGCTTGATTTGTAAAAGGTGATAGAAAGGATACAGTTTTAATTATTGCAAAGTGTTCATAAAACCATATGCTGCTGGATACCTTTGACATAAATTACTCAAACTAATTTAAAATGTAACAGTGGAATGTAGCAAAGGACGTGACTCCAGTAATTAAGAACATTTAGTGAAAATGCTTTATAATACTGTCAAATGAAGACATGCATTACATTTAGAACAGTTACCACCTAACGCTTTATCGGAAGTAATTTAATGTTTTTAACTCCCTAATGCAGACGTGGCAATCAGTATAAATGATGCATCTAAACATGAAAGCAAGAGAAAAGAGAGAAATGAAATGTTTTGGTTGAACAAATAATAATATTTCAGAAACCACCACTAAACTACTCCCACACTTTCAACCATTGAGAGCTGCTGCTGCTAATACAGCACTCCTTGGCGGGAACCTACCACGCCGCTGCAGGTCATACTCTTTTTTTGTCTCTTCATTTCCTAGAATTTTCCATGCTCGATCAATTTCGATGAACCTCTGCATGCGTGCCTCTGCTTCTCCTGCTGGCACATCTGTGCTCTGTTTGTCTGGATGATACTGTCAGTCAAAAAAGGAAAGTGTAAAGAGGAAAAAGAAAAAAGAAACAAAGAAAAGGGAAGGAAGAGAATCAATAATAAATAGGAGATTCATTTTGAGGTGTTTTGGACACTATAAAGGTTAGAACCACGGTGCCATGAAAAAAACAAAACAAAACAAAAACATCAAAGGGAACAATGCCAGAAGAGACTGCTGCCAGGGTAATTAGACTACCGCAATAACAGCAAATACACCAGTGGCGCAAATGTCACAATGTGCACTGATAGCATTTTCTGGATAATTTGCCGATGGAATCACTGGTCTTATGGACAATTTACCTAAGGAGAATGATTAATGCAAAGAGAAACAAAGATTCACAAATTAATACAAGATGGAAGTAGAAGCTTATTATGTAATACTGATACATTCAACTCTGTTAGTAAATACGAATTATATCATTGCCAATACTTGTCCATTTAAAATACTTGCTTGTGTTGGGGGCTATGGAGTTGAAACATTTAAAAAAACACTATTAATGGAAATACATTTTGACATATATATAATGCTGTTTTTGAACACATAATTCATAACATTAATGTATTCCAATCCAATGAATAAAAAGTCCAAATTATTAAAACCTATGGGTCAATGCATTCTTTTTGTATCTGATAATACAGCTAAGATATAGGATGTCAATGCAAAATACAAGTAGTCCTTAATATACCACCTTTTGTTTAATGACTATTCGAAGTTATAACAGCACTGAAAAAAGTGACATGACCATTTTTTGCACTTATGACTGTTGCAACATCCCAGTGGTCATGTGATCAAAATTCAGATGCTTGGCAAATGGCTCACATTTATCATGTTCCAGTGCCCCAGGATCACACAACCTCCTTTTGTGACTTTCTGATAAGCCAAGTCAACGGGGAAGCCAGATTCACTTAACAACCAGGTTACCACTAAGAAAGGTTGTAAAATGGGCAAACTTAACAACTATCTCGCTTAATAACAAAAATGTTGGGTTCAATTGTGGTCATTAGTCGAGAACTATGACCACAATTGAGTACTAATATTTTATTCTTTCAAATAATGTTGCAAATACAGCAATGTGTATGGTACATATTTTCAAATCTATTAAGGAAGAAATGCAGTAATACTTCTAATATTTATTTACCATTAACATATACACTACTTTTCCAACTAGTATACTATTTAAGATTATTATGTTTAATCTATTACTTTAAAAAACCTATTTTAAATTAAGTACCTCAAACAATTGAATATATTAGGTTTATATAACATACCCAACATTTTTTTTTAAAAAAAGTGGAAGCTTCACTGTTATGGAGATGCCGCATTTTTTAAAATGATTTTTGCAAAATATAAGACAAATCTACATCTTTTATTCATGTTTTCTCTTGTCTACAGTTTGAGGACATAGATGTTTTAATTGAACACTGATAGTGAAATATATGGAACAATACTTAGATCAGTAGCACAAGGATAAATTACACAGCTGAACTAAAGTCCTAGATTATAAATTAAATCAATGATTTAATCATGAATTTGTTATTTCATGGGAATAAAGTACTATTATAGTTTGTTTTCTGAACACAGAATAATGTTGCCCAAAGCTTCCTATTGTTGTTTTTAGTATTTGTGGATCCCAGTAAGACAGATACAAAAATATAAATCTAAGTTTACAGAGAGAATACATGGAAGAATATCAAAGTGATTTGTGATTTGATCATTAAAAAATATAAAATTTACACTGGCAATGCAATGGAAGAGGCAATGAAAGACTTTGTTTCAACTCCTTTATTCTAATGGTACCATCTATAAAGGTATTTTGAACTATTTGTTCCACAGTGTTATTTCTGAAGCAAATCAATATAATAAAGCAAAGCAAAATCATGCAATGAACATTTATGCATGTATTATTTCCAGCCCATTGAGTCTATATTTCTTTCAATATACATTTGAAAATATGTTTCCCATTTCCTTTTTCTGGCAGAATTGATAACGTTTCAACACTATAAACTTGAACTGCAATGATTTTTTGGCATCTACTGTATGCTGTTTGCTGAAAAATAAAGTATCAAAACCCATACATGGATGGGTAATACATTAATTGGGACTAATCAAGATGGCACGAAGAAATGTGCCAAGGAGAATTCTTATTACCCAGCATGTCCCAAAGGTGCTTTTTCAAGGGGAAACTGGGGCTTTGTGGGATGGTACTGAAGTGGTGCAGTGTGGGGCTTGAGGCAGGGGGAGCCCTGGAGGGATGAAACAGAGGCTTGGAGGCAGTGGCAACTGGGAAAGGCTACTGTAGACCTGGCAGAGCTCTGCCAGCAATGAGTGCCGTTGTGCAGAGTGGGCAAAAGGGCATAGATTGGGGAGAGATAGGCAAGTGGGGAAGTTGCAGCAACCCAGCGATTGTAATTGTATGTGGGCGACTAAATGCCCAAATTTTGATCATAGGACCACAATGAATGGTCCTAACTTATGGACTACTTAAAGTTCTATACCTGACACAGTAAAATTGCAACGAAGTAGCATATCATTAATGCATGCTGATAATAGGTTAGTAACGTTATTTTTTTTCATTAACTATTTCTGAAAACAAAGGAATTGTTTATTTCTGAAAATGAAACAAGAAAGGATGCCAAAATGAAACTGCAAAACAACAATGTAAATCTGTTTGTAACAGATTTACATTGCTAATGAAAAGGTCTGATAGCTAATTATTAATTGACTATTTCAAATACTGAATTATATTTTAGGGAAAAGAGCAAAATTATAATATTTCTGATATTGATATATGTAAATAAGTATTTCATTTTACACACTGTGTTTTAATTTTTAAAAAATTAGGTTTAGGAACATAAACATAAACAATAGTAATCTGTTGTTTCCACCATTTATATTTTTGAGGCAATACAACTGAGCTATACCTAATCTTATTTTTCAGTAATAGGGATTTCCCATCTACCCAGCCCCCAACCTTCTTACCAATTGATTCCATATTGTTGCAATAATTTTACGTAATGTTTTCATTTGTGACATGAAAACATACAAATATATTGTAAAATATTTTAAGCCTTTTTAAAACAAACAATCTACAGTCTATTGTTCACTATAGGAGTATGAACAGTGGATAATTGCCCACATCTCATCTTAGCCTAAGGATAGTTGAAATATCCAGTCTGCAACTCAACTATTTGGAGGGCTATTAGGAAACTCCCCCCCCCCCAATTAAGCTGCCTCCACTGCCATTACCAGAGAGCTGCTATTACCCAGGGTGAAACTCTTGGATGGGCATCCTGGCTGCCGGCATACCTGGGGGTCTTTGAGGTTATATAACACTTCTTTGACATGCACAAGAGGCTAGGTAGCCTCTCCAGAAGTGAGTCTTCAAAAATATGATTTTTATTATTTGATTTACAATATTTATAATACTTGATGAAATCAAATTACTCTTAGAAGTTAATACAATATAAGAAAACACTTTTAAAATCCATGGTAGACATACAAATTAAGTAATACGCTAGGTAATCATCAAATTACAACTGTCCATTTAACAATGGTTTGAATTTAAGGCAGACTTGGAAAAAATGATATACAATCCATCCTCAAAGTTACAACTGTCACATCACCTCTGTGGCCCTATGATCATAATTCAGGTGGTTGCCAACCAGTTTGCATTTTGGACAGCATCTCGCAATCACAATAGTGATTTGCAACCTTATCAGCTGGCTTCCAACAAGCAAATCAATTAGAGAAGAATATGTTCGCCTTGAGAAAAGAAAAAGAAAAAGGTGGGAAATGACTGGCTGACTGACTGTCCTAAAGATGCTTTTTCAAGAGGCAATTGGACTTTCTGGTTTTTCTTTGAAAACATTTTGTTTCTCATCCAAGAAGCTTCTTCAGCTCTGACTGTATGGTGGGAAATGGAAATGGAAGAAGTTTCTTGGATGAGAAGTGAAAGTAGCCTCTTGAAAAAGCATCTATGGGGCAACTATGATCTGGATGACTGAAAATCTCCATAGAAATTTGACTGACTGACTGAATATAGAATAGAATAGAATAGAATAGAAAACAGAAAACATAGAACAGAACAGAACAGAACAGAACAGAAAAGAATAGAGTTGAAAGGGACCTTGAAGATCTTCTAGTCCAGTCCCCTGCTCTGGCAGGAGACTCTATACCAGTGGTGGTGAACCTTTTACTTACCGAGTGCTGAAAAGTACGTGCTCTGCACATGCCATCCGCACTTGTGTGCGGCTCTTCCACGTGTGCTGCATGTGCAATCACACTATGTGCACATGCATGCAGCTTTTGCACATTCAATGCACACGCGCTGCACACAACCGTGTGTGCATGCGCAGGAGAGCTTTGAAAACCAGCTAGATTTCCTGCTGCAATCGTGTGCATGCACAGCAGAGGCCCGAGGATCAGCTGGGTCTCTGCAATCATGCATGGGTGCATGTGCGACCACATGTGCATACTCAGCTGGAAGTTAGTTGGCCAACAGCTAGTGTGCCCAGCAAGATACCTCTGCATGCCACCTGTGGCACTTGTGCCATAGGTTATTATTATTTTATTATTTATTAAATTTATATACCGTCCTCTCTCCCTGGGGACTCGGGGCAGTTCACAGCAGATAAAATACAAATACAAAGTACAAAAGAATAAATTTAAAACCCAATATAAAACCATTAAATACGCTGAAGATCTAAAAATTTTCAATTTAAAATCC
>JAEANM010016869.1:0-13134 GCA_017656035.1 Myanophis thanlyinensis
CCTCCCTCCTTCCCTCCCTCCCTCCCTCCCTAGAAATATGGAAATATATCCCCTACATTCCCATTTTCTGCATTGTCATTTAGTCTCATTTAAAAAGCGTGCCTCTACTTTGAAACTTTTTTCAAAAAAACCTATTTTGGGGGGTCCTTTTTTTTGTTGTTTTGGTTTTTTCAATTCAAGTCTCCAGGCGGACAGATCAACAACAGACTATCTTGTGACTCCTTAGCTGTCTTGCACTTCCAAAGGGGAAGGAGCAGAAGGTTGCCAGGAGGGCTGATCTCGCTGTTAGAAATTCTCCTGCTTTTCAAAAGTAGCTTAGGAAAAAAAAATAAAATAAAAAGGAAGTGAACGACAAACATCAGAACATGATATCCGGAAGGCTATTTCTGCTGCCCTTCCTGGTGGGACTGAGTAGCATTCAGAGGCAATTGAATAAATCCTTGGAAGACACGGATACTGAGAGCTATCAGCCCTGAAGGCTCAACGTTATATCTGAATTGGGGCTGTATCTCTAAATAGGGACTGTACGTTTCGAAGGTCCAAGAAAGCATGCAGAGAAAAGCAATGAAAAGGATAAGAGTTCTGGAAGCTAAATCATGGGAATTAGGCACATGGCGTCCATAAAAATGAAACTCAAATCCTTTGGCCACCTCATGAGAAGGAAGGACTCCCTGGAGAAGAAGAGCCTAGTGGTGGGAATGATGGAGGGCCAAAGAAGAAGAAGAAGGGGATGGCAGAGAATGAGGGGGCTGGAGCAGTCGGCGTGAGCTTAAATGGACTCCGGAGAATGCTAGAGGACATCATTCTAGAGGAACATTGTCCATGGGGTCAAAATGGGTCGGACATTTACACATATACACATTTCACTGCATTTTATACTATGTATGCCTGTGCATGTGATGAATAAAATTTGATTTGATTTGATTTGATTTGACATGACTAACAACAAGAAGTCTAACAAAGAGAAGGACTAGGGATGGTTGAGAGGCTGTCCCAAAGAAGGAGTCAACTGATTCTCCAAAGCCTCTGAGATCAGGACAAGAAGCAACGGGTAGAAGCTTATCAAGAAGAGAACCAATGAAGAACTAAGGAAAAACCTTCCTGATGGTGGGGACAATTAACCAGTGGGACAACTGGCCTCCAGAAGTTGTGGCTTTTCCATCCTTTGAGGCTTTTAAGAAGAGATCGGACAGCTCTTTGTCCGGGAGGCAATAAGATCTCCTGCCTTAGGGCAGGTGGCTGGACTGGATGACCTCCAGAGTCCCTTCCCAGCTTATGATGCTATGGTGAGAGAAGGTTATGTGCCTCATCTTCTCCATGGGAACATCCCAGGTGTGCAGGGTAAGGAGCTAAAATCCTGATATGTGAGCTTTATCATCAGATAAAACAGGACTACCCTTACGTTCTTGGACCGGCATTTTCTAACCCAACTTTCTATGGCGTTACTTCTCACCACAATCCATGCCTAAGCTGATTATCTCCCACAGAGCAGCAAGAATCACACAACACCCAAACACAAACCTGACTTGCAAATTCATCCTGCTCAGAGATTATTGTAGACAGACGGTGATTATTCACGCCACTCCTCATTTGCAACCAGCTGTAAAAACTTTGGTATCCTATAAATCAAATTTGAACATGTCACAGGGAGAGAGGGAGGGAGGATGTTATCTCTACTTAAGGTTCTTCTATTTTATGTAGAGCATTCTAGCTTACAAATTGGTGTCTTCATCCTCCTCCTCCTCCTCTTCCTCCTCCTCCTCACCCCCTCCTCCTCCATCATCATAAGCAGAGGTTTACAAGCATTTGTTGAAGACCAGATAATTTAGTGAGCATCTCTCTCTCGCTAGACACCTCAACAGAAAATAAGAGCAGAGAATCAATTTGTTCAAGAGCGGATCTTCAAATGTAAACAGCAGATTTCAGTCAATCCTGGAGATAATTGTTTTCCCTCTCCGTAGACTGTGCTCTGAAATGTCACTAGATTTGATTTAAAATTCGCCGCCGTTGCACCAAGTCGGTGGGAAAAGGTGTTCGAAATATGTTTCCACTAAGCTGAGATTGACCGCAGCCTGTTAAATAAGCCCGTTAATTGGTTCAGCATATAAAATTCGAGCCATAAACCGTCATTCACAGTACGCATCGAACAAACCACATTATAATTTCACATAAGGGGTGAACCCAACCGGAGAGGTTCCATCTGAATGGAAAAAGCCACATTAGTTCAACTCTTGCTTTGGTCATAACCAAGAGACAAGCAGCATAAAGTGAAGTTCTTGCATCCATCTTACGGACCCCTTTGAAAGTATTGGTGAGGACGCTACTATGAGTAGTAGTGCTGCTACTAGATCAGATAATGTGACTATTTAGCTCAAGACATCTCCCCCAACCATCATCTTTTCCAAATGTGTTTTGTTGAAACCCTTCATTGATCTACAACTGCCTTTCCACTTCTTTCATTTGTAACCATGCGCGGCACAAGAATTCCCCAAGGGTTGGTTGCTTCAAAGATTATTGGGCTGTCTTGTTCCTCACCCACAACTTTGGGCTTTTCCTCCTTGGAAAAGTCCAAATTTGGGGGTTTTCCCCTCGTCCCTAGAGTCCAAGAAGGTTGAACTCCAAACAATAGAGTCATTATTCCTCTTCACTCTAAGTTGGCCTGATTCCACCTTGAGGATGGTGTCCGCTTACGGACAACATTCTTGCGGGTTGAATTATTCCTTTAGGCATCATGAGGTTTAATTTGGGTCTAGAAGGTTGAAACTACCCAACCCACAACTAACGTTGCATGTAGAGCTAGCCAAACGTGGTTAAACAAATAGTGAATTTTTGGGGGAAGCGTGAAGGAAGAAGGCCTTTAGCTCCTAAACATATTGCTTTATCCTCTCCCTTCTGACATTCTCAACGCCCGAACTTCTTGATTTAAAGCTCCTCCAAGAATAAGACATCTTGAAAATCTCTCAGGCTCCTAGAGAAAACAACAGATATTAGTGGAACACAAACCGCTTAGATATAAAGTGGTATATAAGTCTTAAGTGCTATTGCTAAACAGCTTCAGAACCTGTAGAATGTGGTTTTAGTTTGTGTCCCTGAAACATAAGGAAAAGAACGGGAAAAACGATTGGATTGGAAGCAGAGAAGGAACGATGGAATTGTTTGGCACCCATACAGGAAAGTGTCAATTCTGATGTGCAACATGGGCTAAATTTAGAAGTTGCTGGCCTTGCATAAGTCAAAAACCTTCTGGCTTTTGAAGCCAGAAATGGACTTTTTAAGTTCAGTTAAAAAAAATAAAATTGGAAGGCTCAGCTGAATTTTTTTCAAACCTATCAATATGGCTCCCCCCCACTTTTTTTAGAGAGTTAAGTTGAAGGACCAGAAATCACATAGCAACCAAGAATTTTGAGGGAGGAAAATGATGAGCCCAGATTCCCAATTTCAGAGCCTCTTGGTGGGCAAACAAACTCAAGTTAAACACCCCCGGAGGGTAGAGGTGGAGGAGGAGGAAGAGGAAGAGGAGGCAGCTAAGATGGCCTTGGGCATCTCTGTAACTTTCAATGTTGGACAATCAGGCATTTAGAAAGTTCTTCCTTCCGGTTTTAACTTTTATGGAATGGGGGAAGGAGGAGGTTGTATCTTGCCAATCTAGAACTATGTTAACTGATTTCCTTAAAATTCTTCCATGCAGCAGTCCAAAGTGGCCTGGGCAAAATATCCCTAAAGTGTAACATGTAGTTTGGCCAATAGATCAATTTAAAGATATGGGGGACAGTCATCTTAATTGATTTAATGGATTCAGCCGATGAAATGTCCATTTGGCTTACTTTTAGGAAGACCACTCAATTCCACACGAGGGCCTTGGAAAGCAAAGAAAGCAAAGCAAGAAAGCTTTGCTTGATCTAATCTGTCTCTTTCCAGTGACCTGCTGGAAGCTTACATACAGGTCAGGAATACAGAGTAAGAATTAAAAAAATATAGACTATCAGAGTTGGAAGGGACCCGTGAGGTCTTCTAATCCAACCCATACCTCAAGCAGGAGACCCTACACCATTCTAGACAAGTGCTTGTCCAACCTCTTCTAGAAACCTCCAGTGATGGAGCACCCACCATTTCCAGAGGTGGGTGTTCCACCAATCGCTTCTTCTCACCTGTAAGGAAATTTCTCCTTAGCACTAGGTTGGATCTCTCTTTGATATGCTTCCATCTGGAGGTTCCTACCCAATATTGTCCTCTCCAGAATTCCAAGCAAGAGAGTTCAGCTCTTGACCATCAGGGCTCAGACTAACGGTCCAACTCATCTTGGACTCCATTTCTAAACTGGTCAATTGACATTTTGGGGAAAACTCTGAAGAAGAAAAGGTTAATTACTTCTTGTTGCAAGCAAGATGTTCTATCAAGCCAACTTGGTTGGCCGGTTGATAGACCTCTCTCCTTTCCATGGTTTAGTCTGGCCCTTAGAAAGGAACTGGGTCCTGGTATTTCTTTCCTGCTTTGCAACCACTCTCAAAATCTTCTGGAAATCATTCCAGAAAAACCGAGAGTCCCGGTAATGCCCCCCCCAAAAAAACCTCTGGATTTTGCTGATGTGGTGATGACCTGAAGACCATGATGATTTGGCATCATCCAACAGCCGAGCTTCGCCTATCTTGTTTTGCGCTTTGTAATTTTTAAAGCCAGCATTATTATTATTATTATTTTTTTTTAAAAAAGTTGCTTTGCATATTTTGGCACAATCCACAGTGCACATTTATTTTCTGGCGCTCGCGTGTGTCGCAAGATGGCATCTCTCGGAGAAAGAAAAAAAAAAACCCAGAGCAAAACACGAAGCGCGCAATCCTGCAAACACCCATTAATTCTCGACGGGGAAAAGAAACGCGGCTCTTTTGCTGACGGAGACCCCCTCCTCCTTGGCTGTTCGGAGCGACGCTCATCCCTCACGCACTGCAGAGACTAGCCAGCAAAAGGAGTTTGTGGTTAGCCTGCAGTCTCTCTTCAACGCAATTCTGGGGCAATGCAGCTTCGTTTCTTCGCTCAGGGATCCATGCAGCATTTCTGCTGCTCGGCTTGAAGCATTTGGGTTGCGCTAGGCCAGGTAAGGCCAAATCCACACCTGAAGCTAAACAGTGGGAAGGCTGGACATCTGTTGGGTGCTTCAGCTGGGTTACTCCTGGCCGACAAGCAGACGACTGCAGGCTAGGAAAAGTGATCTCTGCAATGCTGCAATCTCACTGTAAGCAGTCTCACACACTCCGCGACCATCTGCTGCGTAACTTCAGATCCTGGCTTCTTCTGCTAGAGATGGGGCACCTCAACAGACTGGACTTTGTGGATCTGCTCAGTCTCCATCATTTAATAAGTCTTGAGGGGGGGGGGATTTCAGGAAAGCAGACTCTTTGTCC
This sequence comes from Myanophis thanlyinensis, assembly GCA_017656035.1. NCBI lineage: Eukaryota > Metazoa > Chordata > Lepidosauria > Squamata > Homalopsidae > Myanophis > Myanophis thanlyinensis. The sequence continues at coordinate 5,400 of JAEANM010016869.1, forward strand.
ATCAGTGATTAACCCCCGGCTAAGTTGTGAGACTGAAATATACCGAATGACCGTGAAATGGCCAATAAAAGGCATCTTTGTGAAATGAAGACAAAAGAGCACTGATGGTGTTACCTAGTTGGGTTGTGAAATGTCTGCAAGAAAACAGCCACACTCCGAGAGCACCAAGCACCTCATAGTTGTCCCCTCCTCTTCCTCCTCCTCCCTCCCTCCTTCCTACCCAGCACTGATAATGTTACCTAGTTGGGTTATGAAACGTCTGCAAGAAAGCAACCACACTCAGAGGACCCCTCATTTCAACCCTGAACTACAAATATCCTTCCACTGTAGAACATAAGAGGAATGAAATCAAGCACAACTATTAATTTCCATCTAAGCCACCCTTCAGCGGCTCTAGAATGGCATCTACCCACCCAAGAGTTTTTGGGGGGCTCTGTCTAAACCCCAGTCCCCTCTAATTTTTCCCCCCAATTGTAATTTTTGGTTTTGCAGAAGGAAGAAAGTATTAAAGTGATGGGCAATCAGGTTTATCTGTTCTATTGAGTCGAATTCGGATTGGATTTACGCTCCTTTTAAAAATCTCAGTTTTTGTCCTGATCGATTTAGCGAAGCTGGCCCTGCCCCTTTGGGGAAGGGAGGGAGGGCAGCGTGGGATGGTGGAATACCTGGCATTAATTCGGATGCCAGACCTGGCCATGAGCCCAAAAAGAGAGGTGCCATTGCTCACCGCATTGATAGATTAGAGTGTTCTATCACCTCTTCCGTTGAGCTAAGAATTTTGACGGGGCGCGAAGAACCAGTTTTTGCAAAACACACACCCTGCAAGCCAACACACCATTTTTAACACCTTCAGCTGTGCACTTCTGGTATGCTCACACTCAGGCTTCACACTTGGAAAGAAATGTGCGCGTAGCTGTACAGCTTTGGCACCCAAGCCTAAAGGAACGAAAACAGCTTCGACTAGGGAGACGATTTGCAGCTGGAATAAAAAGGACGTGAAAACCGTACTCGTCATTTACAGGAGGACCCCCAACACGAAGCTACAAGTAACATACTATTAAAATTAATTTACAAGTTAACGCAGAAAGCGTCCATTTAAGCATTGTCAAGCGCAACTTTTTGGAAATAGATTTCCTAAAATGAATACCAATAAGCCATTCTAAGTCAAAAGAACTGAGTTGGATAAAAATAAAACGGTCATATTTTAACGGCCGAATGCCTTCAAAGATTGACGTCAGAAGTGGTGTGGAGAAAGTCTGAATGGATCTCTTTCCTTCCAATTCAGCCTTTCCTTCCCTTGATGTCTAAATAACGGCTCCTATGTTGGGAAAGAGTTTCAGCTCTCCGACACGACAGGAGACAGCTTAGGACAAGAAGTGAAGCAGGGCATGGTGTTAATAGCCAATGCCTCCATTTTTTTCCAACCCAGCTGAAAGAGCTTCAATAGGTCAACCCACGAAGTACAGAGCAGAGGAGAAAATTGACAAGAGAGGAGAGAAGGGGGAAAGATGGGTTTCCATTAAAGGGATCGGGGTCAAAGAGGGATCTGGTGCTTTCAAGAAGAGACTGGACTGCCATCTGTCAGAAATGTAGGGTGTAGGATCTCCTGCTTGGGTGGGTGGGTTAGACTAGATGACCTACAGGGTCCCTTCCAACTCTGTCTCTGTTAATCTGTCTCTTCAATTAGCTTCAAGGCCCCTGGAGGCTGAAGATATGCGGTCCATGTTTTTCCACGGCTTTCCCAAATCCTGCTGGCTTCCGAACGCAGAATTCTCAAAGATCAATTCCATGTGGCACTTCCCTTGCTAAGGATCATTGTCTGAGCATTGTCTATAATTCAACTGAATAACCAGAGTTGGAAAGGGACCTTGGAGGTCCTCTAGTCCAACCCTCTGTTCAATCAAAAGTTCCTACGCCATTTCAGGCAAATGGTTGCCCAGTCTCTTCTTAGAAACTCAGTGTTGGAGAATTCACAACTTCTGGAGACCATTTCTGTTCCACAGGTGAATTATTCTCACCGTTAGGATGTTTCTCCTTCATTCCAGGTTGCTTCTCTCTTTGATTAGTTTCCAACCATTATTTCTTCTCCTACCTTTCTGGTACTTTGCAGAATAATTTGACCCCCTCTTCTTTGTGGCAGCCCCTCTGGGTCCCAAACTATGACACAACCCTCTGGCTACATCGAATTTTTGAGCTATGCTTTGTCATCTCTTCTTCCCAGCTGTTATGGAACTGAATTTTTGTCTACAATTGTACAGTTGCCAATATTCACAGGTGTGTGAGATGGGCAGCCATAACAACCCACTAAATAAGTAAATAAATATTAGTGAGGCTTCTTCTCGTCTTTTGAGACATTAGCTGAGCAGTAAGAAACCTCTAGTTTCATCATCACCACTTCAGGGAAATAATTTTAGTTTCTAATTTTCATGTTTTGGAGTGGGGTGGGGAGAAAAGGGGGGAGCGTTTTAGCTGGAAACATCTAACAGTTAGCTCTCTAATTCAAATGATCGTCTGTCCCACTTCTGTTGGCTTCAGAATTATACTCAGCCAACCAGCCAGCCTGTTGGTGAACGTTCAATTTTGGCTGTGCTGTCACACTTATTGCTTCTGCAAAATGTAATGGGCCATTTGACATTCATCATGATTTTGTAATTTGCGATTCAGAAGCGTCTGCGGTTGTGGAGAAGGATGCTCTCTGTCTTGTTTGTTTATGTAGCTTGGGCTGTGATGCAGTGCAGAAAGTGCAGAGAAAGAAGACTTGAAAGGAACATCTCGGGAACCTATCAGGACCAAGGAGAGCTCCTGGAAAGACACCGCGAAGCAACCCAAACTAAAAAAAGAGAGAAGCATAAACAGAATTCAGTGCCATCGTCACCAAGCTGGCGTGTTCCATTTGTGTTGGGCTACAAACAGCCATCCTGCCCAGCAGCGGTGGGCATGATGCTAGTAGAGCATGATGGGACTTATAATGATAACATGACAGAGATTAGGAGGACCTGCAGTTTTAGGTGAGGTGCTCTCTAAGCTTAGTTGTTTTCTTGCAGACGTTTCAATACCCAAACTAGGTAATATCATCAGTGTTAGCATCTGGAAACTGATTGTCCTTCCTTACCAACCCACTCTGGGTCTCCTAGGTTACTCCGCCTTTCTGTACTAAAGAGTAGATGTGCCTCAAGAGAGACTGCATAAGTAAAGGAAGCAGGAAGCAGGGAAAAGAGATAATCTCATTAAAAAAAATAAGGAAACGAGCTAAGGCTTCATGCCAAAGGTGTGATTATAGGACTACAGAAATCCAAAGGATGTGTTTTTGTTCCTTCATTTCCTTTTTTCCCCCACCGACCTCTCCAAACAAGAGACCAGCCAACACATACAAAACACACCACCTCATTAGAGGCTGTCTGCTCTGAATGTATGGATGCAAATTACATTTTCAAAAACCAGACTTTGGCTTTGCAGCCCTTTCTTTTCAGGGAAAAAAAAAACAGGAGCTGACACTTTGGGGAACAAATCACAGTAAGGGGACACGCTGGTAGCCCTTTGGCTGTTGCATCTCTGCTCGAGAAGAGCATGGCGTGTCCTCTGCACATTTGCCTCCAGCTAACGTAGAAGAGACACACCAACGTCTGGGGAATTTATGATGCAGCAAGCCAGGTTGCCCTTCCATTTATCTTCCTCTCTGGAGAATTTAGGAGAAAGCAAAGGTTGGCCACAATCATGGTGGTGGATGATGGATGAGCTACCAGGACATTCTTGGAGCAGTTTTGGTGTCTGCTTCATTCTACAAAGATACGCCTTTACTCCAGTAACCAAAGACAAACCATCTCCATCCGTGGGCTAATCCAGAGGTTTATTCCAGAACAAGAATATTGATTTTTTTCCCCTTGATATATTCCCTTCTTCAGACATTGCCTTCCCAGGTTAAAATCAGGTTCATGTGCTTCAGAGTGGAATAAATCGAAGGCTACTTCTGAATATCGCCCTACATTGAAATGTGTCAGACAGCCATTTCTGCTAGCAAAAGTCTTGTAGAACAAACAAGAGAAAAACGCCCCACAAAGAATCACTTCCTCTTTAGAAACTCATGCTTTTGGGAGGAATGAAAAGGGGAGAATATTCATGAATATGTATTCCCCTCCCCCACCAGACCAGATCTACGCTCCCGCCTTCCTCTCCCGGCTGGCGATGTGTATAATATTCCTGCAATCAGCACCACTTGTTTCCACTTCTACAAGATCAACGTTCATTCAACATTTGTGGTTAGATAACATCATCGTTCTCTCTCTCTTGTCTTGCCCGGGCTCTTTTGTGAATAGCAATACTTATCCTTGGAAGGGGGGGGGGGGAAAGGGAAGAGAAATAGCATTTGTCCTTTATTATCCATTTGTGTATCGGAACGAGACCGAGAGTCGGGTCGCCTAAAAGGTTTTTGGGAAGGATGATTTAAGGATGACATACGTCCCCAAAATAGCAACAGATGAGATGCAAAAGAAAAGAAAAGAAAAGAAGAAAGAAAGAAAATGGTGTGTGTTTGTGTATTTACTGTGTGTGTGTTTATGTATTTACTTATGGATAAGGGAGGGAAGGAGGGTGGAAGGGAGAGTGAAAACTTCTTTAAAAAAGAAGGGAAAGTTTGTTAAAATCCAGGGGGGGAAAAAACCAACAAAAACATTTGCATTTGAGGATATCAAATTCAGTTCAACAAACATCCCAGCGTAAAAAGAGAATTAATGTTCTGCTGAAAGACACAACTGCACCAGCCTGTTGCGTGGTCTTTCATTACACATCTGAGCCATGCATGGGAAGAAGAACCTACACCATTTCAAACAGTTGGCTGTCCAATCTTTTCTTAAAAACCTCCAGTGATGGAGCACCCACAACTTCTGGTGGCAAGCTGTTCCATTGGTTAATTGTTCTCACTGTTAGGAAGTTTCTCCTTCATTCCAGGTTGCTTCTCTCCTTGGTTAGTTTCCATCTATTGTTTCTTGTCTTGGCCTTCTGGTCCTTTGGGAAATAGGTTGACCCCCTCTTCTTTGGGGCAGCCCCTCAAATACTGGAAGGCTGCTATCATGTCCCCCCTGGTCCTTCTCTTCTCTAGACTGGCCATACCCAATTCATTCTAGTTTATTAAAATCCAATCAATGTAGGACATTTTTGTGTCCTTCCTAGAAGTCCTCTAGGAGATGGACATCTGGTTGTCTTCTGGTGTTGCTTATTTCTAGCATTCTTTGTACTTGGTGATGTTTGCTGGATAGTGGACGTGCAATTAATAGGAGGCCTCCTATTAATCAGGAGGTCACTAATTTAGGGATGAACCAGCTCAGTAAACTACTGTAAGCTTGAAGGGTACCATTTGCCCAACGGGTTATCTCCAGTTTTGGTCTATTTCTGCTCAACCATAACTGAATACTCCATCTTTCTCTGGATGGACATCTGCAGATGATGTATGCTTGGCTAACGTTCATGCGCTCTTCACTGTGGTTCAGCAGCACCATTTGAGCAAGTCTGCATCAAAACTCATTTTGCTTCCTTTCCACTAAAAGACATCACCCATCTGTGAAGACACATTTGCAACACAAACGATCTTGTCCTGTGAATCAGGCTGGAAAAAAAAACCCAGATCCAAGTGGGCAGCCTCGCTGGACACCATGCGCGCCTGACAAAAGAAGCCATTGTCAAAAACTCGTCTCCAGCCATCACAAAAACATATGTCTCTGGGGCGGTCAATGACATCCAACTGGGCAACTTGGAAGGCCCAAGCGAAGGACAACTAAGTCCTAAAATAGCTGAAACTTCACAAAAACAACACTCTTCACTTATGGGGCTGCAACCTGTGGCACCGTGAAATGATTGACCTGGGAACATTTGGCAGTAAATGAGATGGCAATCCTTGGAAGAAATGATGCATTCCAAAAGGAAAGCTGAACATAAAAAGCCAGCAATTCACAGATTTATTTAAGAACTGTCTGTTTATACCTTCACCGCAAGAGATTAAACTTCAAGTAAGTTCTATGGTTTGAAAACCCGGCTATCACAATTGAAGGCATATGTGTCACTATTATATTCAGGTTCCTAACCAGCTCCTCATCCAGGGCTACATTAGTCTGCCTCGTGTGTTGGACTCAAAAAACCCATCATCCCCCAACCAACATGCCAGCTGTGATGGTGGGAGTTTGGATTTAACATACCTGGACACTAAGCCTGAAGCGAAGGAGAAGGTTATTACAAAGGACATTACCCTAACTCAAAGTTAACCACAGTTTGTTCGTCGCCAGCCCAAACCATCTAACCTTAAATACCGAACCCAATCCATGTATGTAGACAATTTCCCTCAATGAATTCATTAGCTAAATAACCATACAGTATATGGATTGTATAGCGGGTGTAAAACATGCAAAATCTTACCAGGTAGAATTGAGGCAATAATAATAATAATAATAATAATAATAATACAATAAGAGAAAACATGATAGAAATACCAAGAATTCAAAAACCCAAAAACCACCGGAAGGAAAAAGGAAAGGTTTAATCTCATATACCGCTACCCACAGGCAAGCAAGATCAAAGTTTGCTCTTCCCAAGTCATAAACAAGCAGATCATGAACCGTCAAATGATCTCTGATCTCTGGAGAATAAATTAAACAAAGGACAGGGAAGAGAGAGAGACACACAAATTCCAGTTTTGTTCTACTACGACATGCAAGACAGTTTCCAAAGTGCAACGGGACATGCAGAAATCCGTATTATCCTGCGTTGCCAAAGTTCAGGCTCGGGTAAGCAATTTTGGGGAAATCAGCCGAAGCGATGCAGAAACCAAGCTTTCATGACTCAAGGGCCCAAGAATTAAGTTTTCAAAGTACAGGGTAATCATTCTTCTCCCCAGCTCAGGACAATGTTACAAGCCACAAGATAACTAACTTCCAGGTATGTATACTGGCGAAAGGGTTGGAGCTGGGAAGAAACCGGAAACTCCAAAATATTCCTTTTTTAGAACAGCAAGCAAATTTTGCAGCCAGAAGGCAACGAAAGCGACGTGAACGGAGAGACCTTGTGTTAAAATGCCTCAAAGGGGACACATAGCTTCTTTTACAGTTATAAAAGTCCCGTTTTTGTTTTTGTTTTTAAATTAGAATAGAATAAAATAAAATTACAGGCTCTTCCCCCACACTTACAAGCAAGCAAAAAAAAAAAACACGGAGGAGAGAGATGAATTCTTAGGCAGCTTCTCGGTTGCTGTTGCATCAAAGGCAGACCGGAAGTGAACATAAGGGACTCAACAGGCCAGGCACAGGCTTTCCAGAAAAACAAAGCAAAAGAAGAAGTGGAATCAAAAAAGGAAAGAGAGAAAGAATGAAAAAATGGATGGGAAAAGCAAGATGGAAGAGAAAAGAAAGAAAAGGAGGGAGAGGAAGGAAAGATGGGAGGAAGGAAAGATGAGGAAGAATGGGAGGATGAGGAAGGATGGGAGGAAGGAAAGATGAAGGATGGGAGGAAGGAAAAGAAGGAAAGATGAGGAAGGAAGGTAAGATGGGAGGACGGAAGGAAGGAAGGAAGATGAGAGGAAGGAAAGAAGGAAAGATGGGAGGAATGAAGGAAAGCAAGGAAAGATGAAAGGAAGGAAAGAAAGTTGGGAGGAAGGAAGAAAGATGAAGGAAGGAAGGAAAGATGTGAGAAAGGAAGGAAGGAAAGATGAGAGGAAGAAAGGAAGGAAAGATGGGAGGAAGGAAAGATTGAAGGA
>JAEANM010016870.1:0-13134 GCA_017656035.1 Myanophis thanlyinensis
ATTTTTCTAGTTTCCTAAATTATTAAAATCTGGATTAAATCAGTTCTTACTTTAGGTTCATGAAATGGCGCCATTGCGTCACATCCTATTCTGCCCCCCCCCCTGTCAAATTTTAGAAACCATTGTGGCCCGCGAGTCAAAAAGTTTGCCCTGGTCTAAGCCGAAACTAAGTAAATCACTATAGGGTTATTAAAATATCATCCCACCAACAACTGTGGATTCTAAAGCCATGTGGTGCTCTTTTGATGAAGATGCTACATAAGTAAAATTCATCATCATCATCTTGTAGCACTTCAAAGATTTGTAAGAATGATATTCACCTTAGGGAGTTACTTCTCATGCGCTCATTGTGCGCTATAGATTCTTAGGAGTGACCAAAGGGACACCACTAAAGAAAACAGCCCATGAATGAAATATTAGAAGAAATATGGTCTGTCTGTCTGACGCAAGAGAAGAGTAACACCCCTTAGGGCAAGTTGGTGTGACAAGCTCCTTTGTGTAGCACCTAATTTTTTTGGCTTGTGCAATTTCGGTGGACTAACTAGAGAGGAACTTTATGTGTCCTTGTTGCCTTGGTTTAACGGGGGTGGTTGGAAGGGCTGGGAGCGGAGCATTACGCTGAAAGCAATTGTTCACGAACCTATCACTGCATGTCCCTCAGGACTGGTATCATCAATCTTATGACTGCGTCTGTGTCATGTTTGCCTCGGTCCCTGACTTCAAGGTATTTTACACGGAGTGCGATGTGAACAAGGAAGGGCTGGAATGTCTTCGTCTCCTGAATGAGATCATTGCTGATTTTGATGAGGTATCTCTCCTTGTTGACTCTGGCTTCTGCCCTGGGATCAGTGTTGCTCAACCTTGGCAGCTTGAAGATGTGTGGACTTCAGCGTGCTGGCTGGGGAAATTCTCCAAGCTCACATAACCTTCCAAGTTGTCAAGGTTGAGAAACGCTACACCCTTACGTAGATAGATTTACTACTCGACAACTCAGATCAATCTTCTCCCGAAATGTTTAGCCGTGTTTGTTCATTCTGTGTGATTTATCCATGCCTCAGGCTTAGTAGATTCCAGCCGAAGCAGATGTTAATGAAAGATAGACCCAACTCCCACATGAGGTTTTGGAGGTTGGTGGATGATGGGTGTGTTTCGGCAAGTGGCAGTCCCAAGCTAACCTTGTCTGTACTGGAAACCCTAGAAAGATCAGGCCTGGTTAATACAGATAATCCTTGACTTACAACCACAACTGGTTAAGTGAGTTTCGACCTATTTTATGACTTTTCTAGTAACTCTGTTACTAACTTAACAACTGCACCAGAATGACTCCGAATTCTATTCTTTGCATCTTCAAATTGGAAGAATATGGGAGTCGGTTCTTCTGCCCTTCGAAAGCGATTACTGGTTGGCGCCCTAGACAGTACTGGGCCAAATGATCAAAAATAACTGCAGTCTTCCTACATTAAGACAGAACGCTGCACAGTATTTTAATAGTGCTTTAACAGGATGGCAGTTCGTGTTGAATCGGTAGCCTTCAGCCACTGAAAAGCGACACATTTTAAAAGCGTGGCTTGTTTACCAGCATTTTGAGAGTTGGAAGCATGCACAAAACCTCAAATCTTGCAGATTAATCACATGGATTCTATGCTTGGATGTCTGCAAAAAATATGAAAACATTACACTGGATTCAGTGTCGGCTGAAGCTCTTAACCTGAGTTGGCTAGTTTTTCCAGAAAATTTAACCTTTCGTACCACTATATAAAATGAGATTGACAACTCCTAAATACCATACTTTTTTTCCCCCTTCAACAGCTTCTGCTAAAGCCTAAATTCAGTGGTGTTGAAAAAATCAAGACTATAGGGAGCACATACATGGCAGCATCTGGACTCTGTGTGATCCCTGGTCAAGAGAATAATGTGGTAGGTGTCCTTTTGACGGAGTCATCCCTCCAAAGAGTGTTTCTCAACCTGAAGATATCTAGACTTCACCTCCCAGAATTCTTTGCACTGAAGTCCATACATCTTCCAGTTCACATCATCACATAATTCTGAAATAACTTACATAGTACGTATTTGTCCCAATACCCAAATATTTTACCTTCTGCTCAGCCTTCAAACCCATTTTGTTCCTCACGCCTGTTTTATCTTCTATTTTCATATTTCTGTTAACAACTTCGCCTTCTGTTTATTACTTTTAAAGTCTGCTAATGTACCACATTCTTTTAATGTCCTGATTATTTCAATTTGCTTTGAAGAATCTTACCGAACCAAGAGCCAAGTCATCAAAAAACCCTTCACTTAGAAGATTCTTTCTTTTCTTTTTTTAATTTTTACCCCTACAGTCCTCTCATCTTGCTTTATAATTGAATTCAGCAGTTCCAGAACTAAACAGGAGAGGGAATAGTAGGCGTCCATTATCTTCTGCTCTTTTTTTGTATCTCACAGGGTTTTGCTAGATCTCCATTAACAATTATTTGTGCTTTTTTGGGAAGCGTAGACGGATCGTTTTTCCATTTTTATGAACTTCTCTCCAAAATTCGTATCTTTCAAAACATTAAGAAAGTGCGGTTCAAATGAGCCAAAATCTTTTTGACATCCGCAGCTTGTTTTTCATTGTGTTGCTCCAAATATTCCTAACGGTCCAACACATTTATAACATTATCCTTTAACTGCTTCTGTCAGCTATAATAGTTGGCTTTCATAAGATATCTTTTTGATGAAGGGCAGACAGCAAGTAGTGTTTAAGCAATGCATTGGTTCTGTACACACTTAAAATTTTTGCCCTGGAGTGAAGTGATCATGGAATCTGATTTTGTTTCTGGACTGTAACTAAGTTCAGGTTTACTATTTGTAGAGCATGCTGTGGTTGGATCATCTGGGCCTGCATTTATGTTCGTTGATCTCAGTAGGCCTTGGTTGTTGTCTATTAGAGGAATTCTGGCTGTCACGTTTTGCTATTGAGTGCCATGACGTCTCTCTTCCCACCGTCTGTTTAGGATCAAGAAAAACAGTGTGCTCAAATTGGCATCATGGTGGAATTCGCAATGGCTTTGATGACTAAACTAGATGGCATCAACCGCCATTCATTCAACAATTTCCGTCTACGGGTTGGTAAGTTTGGGAAGAGGTAGCCATCTCCCAGCTCTCAAGAGGGATACACTATTTTATTAAGGTTATACTGATGGTTTTCTTCCAAGTTTGGATCCAACTTGTGTATACTTTATATCATACATCTGTTATTTTCTTTCACCATCCTGTTTATGCAGGTATCAATCATGGACCGGTAGTAGCAGGTGTCATCGGTGCTCGCAAACCCCAGTATGATATCTGGGGAAACACCGTCAATGTTGCCAGCAGAATGGAGACTACTGGAGAACTTGGGAAAATCCAGGTGAAGGGAGAAGGGAAATTTTGGGGTTTGATAGACAGAAACCTAAACTATAATTATATGTAGAATATGGAGATAAGTTCAGCCAAACCAGATCGCTCTTAACTACTGGAAAATATGGTTGTGGGTGTGTGCTGCAGTTGTTGGCATTTGTTTCTATGATCCATATTTAGTTTTGGCCGTGCAAGTAAACTTAACCGATTTTATAAATTCTTCGGGACGTGCCAGCCCCCTCCCAAGAAAATCAAGAGTCCAAAATCAATCAAATATTCATTGAGGATTTTGAATGGGCTCTCCATTTTTGTTTCCCGCACAGGTTACCGAAGAGACGTGCAAAATACTGGAGAGCTTGGGCTATTCTTGCGAATGCCGAGGGCTGGTTAACGTGAAGGGAAAGGGAGAACTGATCACTTACTTCGTCTGTACCGATACAGCCAAATCCCAAGTTTTTTGACCCCAAACAAAAAAGACGCTGAGAAATTAGGGTCGAGAATATCTTGACTTTGCCTTTATTTTTTAGCAACTGTTAAAATTTTTTGTAAAGGAGCTCGTGCCGAAGGGCAATAATCCGTGCTGGCGTTTTTTGCGTCTCGAGAGAAGAACGCGAGAAGGAGGTTCTTGAAAAGGTTTACAGTGGAGTCTACCTGTTTGTGGTTTTTTTCCTGCCACAGGAGACCCAAACATTTCTGTGGACTGGTAGTCGAGTGGATTCAAGGTGTCCTGATCTTTCTGTGTGGATATATTTGACGATTGCGACAGCACTGCCTTGAGCAAAACTCAGATGACAAAGGACCAGATTGGAGCCTGGACCTTGAAGGCTCTTCTAAGTGGAACTGTCATCTGCTCTGCCATTCATTTCTGATTCCTCCTCTCCTTGTCCATTAGATCCACCCTTGGATCTGCTGCGGAGTCTCCCAAAACTCCACTTTTCTATTCAACTAACACTTCGAGACTCCCAAAAAACATTTTTCTTGCGCTCCTTCTATCCCGTCACAAAATAAACTGGAGCGGTCAGCTTTTCACCGCTACTTACCTCGTTTCTGTTCTAGAAGGAACAGAACTTTTCCCCAGTGGGATGCATTTTCTGGAATTCACTTCTTGGGCTTGGTATCAAACACTTGAGGATTCGAGTCTTAAATGTGCTTGGGGTGTTTTTTGGGGGATGGGTGGGGGTGCTTGAAGGACTCTTGAGAAGCCCTTTTCCTTCTTTTCTCTCTGGTTTGTCTTTGCAAGATGCTATTTGCGTTCAACAGCCAATCGGTGGCCTATAGTAATGTGGAAATCCCTGCATTGTCAGTGTAAAATTCAGGTTCTTTCTTAAATCGCAAACTTGCTTGTATAAATTAATGGCAGCAGTTCCTACTACAACTGCACTACTAATCCTAAAACAGAACGATGGACAATCCCTGGAATGGTGTGGTGTAGAAAAACTAGCATGCCATTTTTCCTTTTCTCGGTGGTCAGAAACACCTTCCTAATTCTGAGTGATGTAGAGCATTATGGACCGTGTCTCCATGTCAGTTGCAGCTTCTGTACCGACACCGCGCAAATAAGTAAAACTGTACGTGTCCTACTGCTGAATTTTATCTTGTGCAGGTTTGCAACCACAACGAACGAGAAGCAGACCATCTACAGGTAACTCCTTGACTTAACGCCCTCCAGTTGGGATCAGAAGTTGCATTTGCTAAGCCAGGTAGTTAAATGAATGAACTGGAGGCGAGGACTATCTGGATATTGCATCCGTGCCAACGTTGTCGATGCCTCTTGCTGTTATTCATCTCTGCTCTAATTTCAAAGTGGGATTCTGCTTTTTGTATCAGGAATGCCGAAGAATCCCATCGGCTGTTTTATACTAAATCTTTACCATCAACCGAAGATAGGTTTTGACTCGGTGCGAAGCCGCACAACAAAATATGACAAAGCTGTGATGCCTTTCAGGAATCGGTTGCGGGGGAAACCATGTTTTTAAAGAACAATCAAGAATGCTCCTCGTGAAATAAAATGTACTGTCTGAAAAGAGTCCACAGCAATGCTACCTACAAATTAAGTTTCTTTTCCGTGGGATTATGGAATTGGACACACAACTGCAGGGGGAAAAAAAAGGTTGTTTTTTTTCCAAACCTGCTTGATATTGAGCAAAATTAGGCCAACCAATTGAAAGAATTATCTCTTTGTGCATAAAATCTAGGACAAGCAGGAACGAAGGAAAGCGTTTATTTAAGATGATATCTAAAGTACTAGCGACTTACGTTGACTGGCATTATTGCTAAGAACTACCTATATTTTGCTGTGGTTTTTATTTTTGCAAGATCCGTTTGTGTGCGGCTTTTTAGAATGCATTTTAGATATAAAGGTATATAAACCTGAAGACATTGGAGCCTCCTCTAGAGTGTAATGAGGACCGATCGCATTCATTTTTTAAAACGTTTCATAGGGCGGCAAATGGCGGCAAACCCTTTTATGCTAAACCCCCTGTGCACCCTTATTGTGTTCCTTATAATTACTGTGTAATTAATATGTGGAGGATGAATTTCCTATGTTTCATGATGGGAACAAACTTCTAGTGAGGTCTTACTATAGATAAAAGGACTTTTAGAAAGTCTTAGGAGATTAAAGTAGATTATATTCGAGAGTATTAAGATAAAGACAATCCTGGGTAGTGTTAAAAAGTTTGCGCAACTGTCTTTTTGTAACAACTGCACGTTCATGTGAATGGGATTGCTTTTCATTTCTTTTTCTTTTTTTTTAATTGTACACTTGTTGCAGGTTTTGTTTTTTTTTAAATAAAACACAGAAGTCAGAATGTTTTGGTTCAGAAATTCTCTACTGCCTAACATTTCAAATCGTTAGGTGCGACAACTGCTCTCCAATGTTGCACCGACAGAAACGTTTGCGAAATCGTTCATTCATTTTCTCTTTTGCATTATAGCGCGGTCTAGGCAACTGCTCTCTAAAGCTATGTTGCTCCTTCCACTTTTTAAAGTTTTCTATATTAAACGTTTCGTGTTATTTGATGTTACTGCTTCTGTACCGTACATACAAATATACTTAAGAATCAGACAGTGCAAATAGACACACACACACACTCACCGGTCTCTGCAACAACGGTACCGAAAAAAGTTACTCATGATCCTTTTTCGCACTTAGAACCGTTGCAACATCCCCATGATCACATGATCAAAAAAATTCAGAGGCTCGTATTTATGACGGTCGCAGCATCCTAGGGTTGTCTTTTGCAACAAGCCAAAGTCAAGGTGGTGACATGCCTGTTAAGGTTTGTTTGAATGTTTTTTCCCCCCGTTTCCTTTTTCAGCCTTACATAACAACCAGAACAAGATTTATATGAAAACAATCAGGAAATCTTTAGCGGTGGCTGTCCTCGTTTGCACGGACCACAGTCAGAAACCTTTCAAACCGCCATCACCTTCTTGGCTCCCACAAACCATGATGCAACCCCCTGCATTTTGTTTACAGCATATCTCTAATTAGAATAGGACCAGCGTGGTTTGAATCGTTTTTTTTTTATTAGGAATTCAAATATTTAACAGATAAAAGCACACAAACAGCTTGTGCATACGAGGGGGGCAATTTTTTTTAACCCCTCTACCGCTGAAGAGGGAATGTTTAATAAGGACGCTTCACACAGCGATTGGTTCACATTCATTTTCAAGGAGAATGACGGCCTTGGGAGACTCTTGCATATCTGGGGAGGGCAGGAAAAAAAATCCAAAAAAGCCACTGATGAATTTACTTGCTTTTTGTTTGCGAAACTGGTTTCAAACTATTTATTTATTTATTTGATTAAATTTATATACCGCCTCTCTCCCAAAAAGGGACTCGGGGCGGTGTACAACCAGCTAAAAACAGGGACATAGAATAAATAATAATTAAAAACAAATTAAAACATTAAAATTAGAGGTTGTCAAATTAAACATTGTAAAAACCATAAAATTTAAAACAATTATTACTATTCCCAAATAATTAATGCTAGGCCAGACCGGCCTGTTTGAACAAACGTGTCTTTAATGCGTTGTTAGTTGTTAGCCCATCTGAAGTGCGGGCCAGCTCAGAGATATATACAGCTAGTCCCTGACTTACAAACAGTTCATTTATGGGACTGTTCAAAGTTACGACGCCACTAGAAAAAGCAACTGAGGGCCGTTTTTCATCCTGAGGACCGTCGTGCCCCCCCCCCCTTCCCGGTCACGGGATCAAAATCCAGCCGCTCGCTTGGCAACTTGGCAACTACTTATGACCGTTCCAGCATCATGCGATTGATTCTCTTTTGTGGCCTTCTGCCAAGCGGAGTCAAGGGGGGGAAAGCCGGGTTCATCGAACAGCCGTGTTACGTTAACAGTCGCAGTGATTTACTTTAACAGCGGCAAAGGAAGTTGTAAAAATTGGGGAGTTGGGGGGAACTCCACAAATGTTTCACTTAGCAACATAAGCTAAGTTTGGCCTCAATTCTGGTCGTTGAGGACTACCTGCATCCTAAAACCTTACGACTGGTTCCCGAGTAAACTCTACGTGCTCCTTTACAAGATACGGTTACTGAGCAGGCAGGATGGCCGATAGCCCGGTTATACTCACCTTCCGTGAAGTCCCCGAGGCTGACCGTTTTTTCTGAAGCTGGGAGCGAAATCCCCATCGCTTTACGGATTCCGTACGTGCTGACAATGTCACCTGGAGCCACTTGTTGTGCCAGCTCTTTCAAGTTATTGGTCACCTTTTCCGCTGAAAAAGTGAGAGAAATGGATCGGAGTGTTAATGTTTTAGAAAGCTGCTCAAAACTTTTTATCTTCAACAACAACAATGCGTTTTTGTCAACAAAGTGGCCATCCCCCTTCAGAACTGTAGGCGAGCGTTATTATTGACCACTGCAAAATAATAAAAAGGCGAGATATAAATAAATAAGCGTTCTTCCTTCTTACCCAAATGCATTTCCTTGTAAGACGGGCCCAAGAGACAAATCATGTTAGGTGGCGGTTTCGTACTCAGCCGCTCGTTTTGAGCATCCTGAAGGTCACAAATTAATTTTGTGGTTTCATCCAGCTTTCTCTGAAATACTTCCGCTTCTGGGAAATCAAAGACAAAACTGAAACTGTGAATTGCACCATAAATGGAGTTGGATTTTGCCACCAGTCCTTGCAAAAGCCACGTCTGACTCACCTTCAGAATCAAATTCGTCAACAGGCACCCCCAAATTTGTTACCGCTCTCAGTGCTGTCAGCCTCTCTTTATTAAGGCCTGAGTCAGCCTTGACTGGATCCGCTTCTATTATCTAGAAATGCAAAGAAAGACATGGTCTTAAAATCCAGGGAAAGAATAAACATGTACATCACCCCTTCACCCATCATCATGCGCTATACGACTATGATGAGTATAGTTTCTTGGAAAAAACATGAAGGACAAACTGAAAAAAAAAAGGAGAAAATCTGAAAGAGGATCATAAGGATAATTTTTTTAAACTGCTTATGTTTACAGTCATGTTTACAAAGTAAAATTCAAGAGCAAGCCCAAGAGAACTTTACAAAAACACACAAACTAATAAAAAAAAGTATTTAAAATGAAAGCGTATATTTATTTATTTTAAAAAGACCATTCGACTTCCATATTTTCAACGTGGACGTAAAAAGCTGGGCATCATAACACTGGCATGTTAAATTAAGTGTTAAGTTAAATGTCCAAAATGAAGGACCAGAATAAGTTTTTGAAAAAGAAATGAATCTAAAGGACATTTGTGAAATAAAAGGACTGCCCCTTTATAATTAAGTACAGCATGTGAGGTCATTGTATCTATGAGTCATTGCGGATATGAACCAACTGAAGTCTCAAAGATGCTTTTTCCAACAGGCAACTGGATTTCAGTTCCAAAGAAGCTTCTTGCCTGAGAAGTGAAACATTTTCAAAAGGAGAAAACCCAAGAAAAGTCCAGTTGCCTTTTGGAAAACCACCATGGCCTGGATGATTGAGAATCTCTACAGACATTGAGCCAGCTAAAAGCAGAGAAGCCTCTGGTTAAACCAGTCCTGGAATGTCTACCATTAGTTTATAACCAATGTCACCTCTACGTCTTTCGTTGTATCTGTCTTTTCATGCAAGCGTTCTACTTCCTCTGTGGTCTGCAACTAGAAAAGAACCAGAGAAAACAATGAGAAATAAAAATAAAATAAAATAAAAATTACACCTTGGGTGCAATCCAATAATACTTGGTCAGCCAGCAATATTTATCTGTTCAATAACCAGCAACACTTTAAAAAAGACAATGTAAATAAATGCAATAAAAAAACTGACAGCTAGGAAAATAAATTGCAGAACATAATCTGTCTGCTCCTCTTACTATATTAATACAGTTATTTGTCTGGGTGATAAATCTAAAACATCAATAGATATAAAATAAAGACTGCATATTCCCTACAGTTAATAGTTAAGATGTATCAAAGCAAACAGTATTTCAAAATAGGTAAAATGGTTTTTCTGAGCAATTAAATCTTGCTTTCAATATTATTGGTTTTTAGAATTAGGTTGCAAAACACTTTTGACACGGATCTTATTTTATTGTTAAGTAAGAGTTTTCTTCTTATATACAGACAGTCCTCGCCCATTCAAAGTTACGACCGTTTTTCCAGAGTTACGGCCTCTGCAGCATCCCCACAATCAGGTGATCAGAATTCGAAACTTCTGGCAACTGACTCGTATTTATGACGGTTGTTGTGTCTCAGGGTCATGTGACTCTCTTTCTGCGCCCTTCTGACAAGCAAAAAGTCCATGGGGAAGCCAGATTCGCTTAATAACCAGGTTATTGACTTATCATCTGCAGGGATTCACTTAAGTGGCAAGAGAGGTCGTAACACGGGGCAAAACTCACTTAACAAATGTCTCGGTTAGCAACATCAATTCTGGGGGCTAAACTGGGATCGTTAGGTCAAGGACTTTCTGTAACCCCAAGATTTTTGCTGCTGCCATAGCAGCAACCCTTCTTCCCTCTCCCGCAGGAGCAAAAAGAGTCATCTTGGTTTCTAAACTACATGGAGAGAAGAGTAAATTCTTTTTCCTCCCATTGTTTAGTTGAATATTAATAGGTTCACTTTGATAATCAAGAAACGATAAGGAAAGGTTTCATCTTCTCCCTGGACCCGGAATCTCTTTAACGCGACAACGTTTACACTGCCATTTATATGCATTCACACGTGAACATTCTCACCGTCTCGAGTTCTCGGAGCGAGCGAGAATGCTCGCCTTGCGTCAAGACATCCAGCAAGCTGTCAGTCATCAGACCAGGGAGATCGTGGGACTTTGCCAAGAACTCGCCGATGCTAAAAAGCAAAGGAACGCAATTATTTTTTTTACACAAAACAATGATTTTACAGCGGACTTGCCAGTCACATAACCTTGTTAAATTAACTTCCAGCCTACGAGGTAGCAATAAAAGAATAATTACACTTGAATATTTCCTCTTTTCACTGAGTCACTAAGTCGTCGTTCTGGTGATTAAAAATAACCAGGTGTTGTTTTTTAAGCAGAGATCTTATCGGTGTATCCTGTTAATGCTAAACAAAACAATCAAGGAACATTAAAACTCAAAGAACAGATGAACAGTGCCCAGAGGATGTTCATTTTTTTGTCCTTACGTTAATATTAAATCAAGAGCTGTGGTGGCGCAGTGGTTAGAATGCAGTACTGCAGGCTAATTCTGCCAACTGCCGGGATTTTGATCCTGACCGGCTCAAAATGGACTCCGCCTTCCATCCTTTTGAGATCGGTAAAATGAAGACCCAGATTGTTGGGGGCAAGAGGCTGACTCTGGAAACTGCATAGGGAGGGCTGTAAAGCACTGTGAAGCGGTATATAAGTCTACTGCTATTAAACAACGGAGAAACCTACAGATGAGTTACATGAAGCAACTATGACCTTCAAAGAAAGCATCTGAAGTAATTAACTTTATAAATATTACATGAAAAGGCATTTTCTTGATACTTGCAAAAATTATTTTATGCAGTTTGGCCTAGCAAATTTGAGCACAAATTAACATGAAGGGCAGGAAAATATGTACAACTAACTGGTGCAAAATCTTGTATTCATGTTCCTGTATGGAGTACCATAGTTCCTAGTATATTTCATCCACAGGGAGTAGAACCACAAAATAACTAGCCATGAAAGATTTTCCTGCCGCCACAATAATTATGTTTTTCCCTTTTACCAATTAAATTGAAACGACAAACACCTAAATATTTTCCCTCCTTCACAGTTTCGTTTTTATACTTTGTACTGTTTAACAGCAAGCTGGATTGTTTTCAAGATTTTCTCCTGGCACAGCTTTTTAAGCGAGCTGTATAGTATTTCAGAAAAACAAACAAAACAAACAACAAACACAGGTAGAACATTTTGGTAGAAAATAAGTGACGAAGTGAGATCCTCTCCTTCTTGGTATGCAGTGTCATCTTCTTTATTTAGAAAAAGGGGAAACCAGAGCATTTGATGTGAAAGTGTCTTTAAAAAACATTTTCTCTCCGGCAAACGAAAGAATAACAACCAAGGAAAATCTCGCTTGCTGGAAGACTTACTTGAAAATTCCTGGATTGGAATCTTCTCCGTAAGTAGAGTAGATTAAATCGGAATCGTCCTTGCTGATGTTTGCAAATGTGGAGTCGTATGCTGGAGCGTATGAGCTAAATGGTCCATAGTTCAAGTACATCACTAATGGGAAATGAAGCGAGCAGGAAGTAAGTAAGTAGCTGGCACATAGGGGTATCTTTTCTGAACACCTGATAGTGCCCTAGACAGTTTTTATCTGTCTCATGATTCTTCAAAAGCACTGCTAATCATAGGAAGAGAGAGTCCAACCTTGCAAATTAAATTAGGAATGTTGAGTGTATTTTGTTTAAATTCTGGCCAAGAATATCTGTAGCTCAGAGTTGAAATGAGGGGTCCTTGGTGTTCCCTGAGCTTAGCTGTTTTTTTTCTTAAAAGACATTTCATTACCCAGCTTAATAACATCATCAGTGCACAAACCCCACTCTCTCTCCAGCACTGATGATGTTACCTAGTTGGGTAATAAAATGTCTGCAAGAAGACAATCAAGCTCAGAGCATCAAGGATCTCACTGATAATACAAAGAAACCAGGGAGGAAAAGCAATACTTTAAAAAAAAAATTCTGAAGGGGCTGGGGCTCGGTTCATTGAACCAAATTTGTTCTTTATGGGAAATTGGGTTGCTTTAATAGAGGCACAGCCATTACCTGGAGTTACTTTATTCCTTTTGTCTTCCTTAAACCCTTGCAAAGTATTAACACCTGACTGAAGTCTTCCAGCCGTCGCTCCCAGCCTCACAGAGCTGTAACCCATCTCTAAAATCCCAAAGAAAAAGAGGAGAGTAAGGGTCCGACAGGTGACTTTTAATTATTCACACGGCCGCAGAAATAAATCCTTCACGCTAAGGCTCTCTGTGCAGCACATCTTAAAAGATTTTTTTCTCATGCTTTTGCGACAATAAATGATGGAAAAATAACTCCTTAAGAACGCTTTTGCCCCTGGCTTGAACATTATAATAACTGCATGTCAAAGAGGGCATTCACCAGCCCTCCTGGGATTCAGAGTTTTGGTGCTGCCTGGGAAGGAGGTGTCTATGGCGATTCTCAGCCATCCAGGTCATGGTTGTCCCAAAGGTGCTTTTTCAAGAGGCAACTGGACTGTTTGTTTTTTTTCCTTTTGAAGACATTTTGCTTCTCATCCAAGAAGAAGAAGAAGAA
>JAEANM010016871.1:0-13134 GCA_017656035.1 Myanophis thanlyinensis
GTACCCGGGTCCCAAGCCATGGAGCGCTTTAAAGGTGAGTACCAACACCTTGAACTGCACCCGGAAGGCCACAGGAAGCCAGGGCAGCTCGCGCAGGAAAGGTGTAACGTGGGAGCTCTGAGGAGCTCCCATAATTACCCATGCGGTATTTACTCATAATTCTGCCAACACATTGGTTCAAAGGTCATGGTTTTGCACATCCATAGTCTCTAGCTCCTATCTCCAAGAAAAGTCCATTAAAAACCTTGGACAAGACCCTCCCCCCTCTTGACCAAGAAGGAAGCTGATGGGGTTTGCCTGCTGCAATAAGGGTGGGGGGAGAAGAGGTTCTGGTGCTGTCATACTTGTCAATCAGCACTTTGATGGAGACAGTCTTATCCAATCCCTTCTTCTCTCCAGTTGTCTTTCCTGGAACCATAGGCAGTTAAATGAATTTTGACATTGTCACCCAACAAACAAGTGGATGTAAATGAAGCCTTGCAAGATGAGAATTTGCATTGTATCTTACATTTGTGATCTCTTTTGTGGTTTCTCCACATCACACTGGTTCCACCAAGTCTCAGTTAAACATGCAAGTATACTTTGGCACCAAAACTGAGCCATACCACTTTCGTCACTCTTTCCTGAAGTTGCCACCAATTTACCTTTTTTGAAACCCTTTGGGTGTATCTGCATTCCTAGCTGTCAAAACCACCAATTTTTCTGCTTGGAGAAACATTTTCCTCATAGAGACAGATGGATAGGTGGATGAGAACAGTGTTATGACTAAACAGTTTGCATATTTCCTTGCAATCAGTTGGATCTACCTCAAATCAGGTATCAGCATTAAGGGTAGGTTATAGGCATCAACAGTAGCAACAATTCTGCCTTTATGTTAGATTTTTTTGGGGGGGTTATAAATCTCGGGGATGTGGCCAAGCACTAAGAGTGGCAATCCTTGCATCCAAGAGTTAGCAAGCTTTTACACAAACCTGTCTCCTCTTGGCCTTATAATTATAGGAAACAGTAAGTGTCAGATCTTATCTTCTGTAATTGGAAATGTTTTTCTTCTGCCCAAAGCAGCAATGATTGCACATCAACTGAAGAAACTTGTCTTCAGTTTCAAATTCTTGTGGATGCTGTTGACTACAAGCCAATCTCAACCACTGTATTCACTTTCTGGGGAAGAAGATTAAAGTGATAATAGCCTTGCATACTATCAGTTCATACTATCAGTTTAATCCAGTTGTTTTAATTGCTGCCTTTTCTTCTGTTCAGTTGGGACTAATTCTCAGACGGTGCCTAGACAACTCACTACTGTTTTCTTAGCAAGGATTTTTAGAATTTGTTGTTAAGGCCGATAGAAAGTGGCTTCGTGTCTAAAGCTAAACTTAGTCTGTCAGCCTCCAAGTTTCTACTTTCTTCAGCTGAAGCTTTACCTTTATCGGCTGCCATAGTAACGGGGGGGGGGGGGAAGAGGGAGCTGGGAGATATGGGGGTGGGGGGAAGAGTGCTGGTGTGTAGAGGCCCTTGCATTTTTTAGGCAGGATGTTTATCCCTATTCAAGACCAACCGTCCCGGAGAAGTAATGGTCACCATCACCTGCAGATGACTGCCTCGTGACCTTTTGAGAACTACGGATTGGACGATCTTCGTCAGACCCTGGGGGGAGGGTTTTGGGAATTCTTTTGATATGTATAGTTTTCCTGCGGATTTCCTCAGACCTTGCTTTTGCTTTCTTTGCATTCATTCACATCCCAGTAAAAGCTACCTGATTTCAACAACAGTGGATTCAGGGTTTTCATTTCTTGGGATCTGATCGAAGCAGAGCTGACAGAGTCTCCTGGTTTCCTGCCTGATGCACAACCATTATACCAAACTGGCTCACAACTGTCATCTATCCATAATATGTCGTTATCAATAATTCCCGTTGGACAGTTGAGGTAGAAAAAGTGAGTTTGCTACTTTTCCTAGAGCTCTCAGTAGTTTGGATACCTATTGAGCATGATATCCTTCTAGCAATTGTTCTTCAATCTTAGCAACTGTAAAATACTGTATGTGGACCGACTCCCAGAATTCCCCTGTGAGCATGAGCCTAGTCTATGAGGATTAGGCTTTGGAAGTTGTCTTCTCCAGAGGGTTGATTGACACCAGTTCAATGTCTTGTCAATTTATATGTACTGCTCTACCATCGTCCTTCTTGTTACCTTATGTCTGCTTGGAACTACTAGGGAGATCATCTAAATTTTGAGAAACAAGTTGCATCAATATACTGATAACATCCAGCTCTAGGACTCTTTAGAATCTGATTTTAATGTAGTAACTAGCACTATTGAACATTCTTAAATTTGGTAAGGGGAACAAGTTGAAATTAAATTCAGACAAAATGGAAGTGTTTTGTGGAAAACTGACTGAGATGCTTTGGACAGAGATGTACACTTTCTGGAAGAATATGAAAGGTCATCCCTGATCATCAGTTGAATATGGAAAAGGCAAATTTGTACTTGTGTTGTATACCAATTACAATTTTTCCAGTTAGTCAAAGTTGAACAAAGTGATAGACACCTTGGTGATACAATCTTAATTACAGATGTATGGGGCTACTCAATGCGTTTCTGGAAGCTGCAGTGCAAAACATAGTAACTAGGTTTTTAAATAGTGCAAGATCCAAGGATTACAGTTTGCCTGTACGGAAATATTGACATTAGATGCTTATTTCCCACTGAGTATAACTGACTGTTTGATCCTTTAAAGATTTCAATACTTATGCTTGTCTTCTGAAGTTGCCCCCCACCCATCAGAAGATTATTTGTGATACAGGGAGGATTCATGTTCTTTATTGCCTCAGAGTTATAGAATGCATTCCTATTCTCTCTGCATGTTGAAATTTGTAAAGACACTTCTTTAATCAAAATTTTAATTAGTAATATTATTTTTTCTGTACGGGGTTTTTAAACTTTTAAGCAGCGAACATTTCATTGAGCAGGAAGGCAGTGTATAAAACAAATTAAGATGTTTTAATTTGATGACTTTGAATTTTATAGCAGGGCAGAAATAAAATCTCCATTTCCACCAAATTATGCTTAAGTTTATAAATCATATTTTTCGGTGTATAAGATGCTCTGGAGTATAAGACGCACCTAGGTTTTGGGGAGGAAAACAAGAAAAAAAATCTGCCTCTGCCTCCTAGCAATTTGCTTTCTTCAAACAGCCAACAGCCTGGTCATCTTCAGCGCAGCCTGATTTAGTACAAGCATCTGATTGGTGGTTGGATCTGCCTCCCACAATACCAACGATCAGCTGTTTCAGGCTGCGGGGATCGCTGTGGCCTATCGCCATTTATGCGCCCCACTTTTGGCCTGTTTTTCAGCCTTTTTTTGCCTTGAAAAAACACCATGAGATAAATCACAGAGTATACAGGGCATATGGAAGAAAAAGGTGGAGAAAAAGGGAAATTCCCCCTCCACACCCCCAGGAACCAATCACAGCGCAGACTGCCTCATGCAGGAGCCAGCATTCTTCAACCAATCAGCTATAACTGTGTGTTCTGGCTCACTGCACAACCCCATTGCTCTACTACTAAATTTAAAAATTTTAACATTTTGTCAGCATTCAAATATTAAAAGCATAACACAACATTTAAACCTACCACTAGTACTACTAGCATCTAAATTTAGACCCAATTTTATCCTACTGCACTGCTGCATGGCTGTAGAAAAGTTGGACCACTCAAGCTGCAAAAGTATTCCCTGCTTTGGAAACATTCATGAGCTATTTATCCATCAGAGACAATGTGTTTTTCTCCTTCCATGGACTTACAACATTTATAAACCAGGATGCAGGAAGAAAAATCTCATAAAACATATAAAAGATCAATTAATGCCAATTTGGCTTTTTATTTTCTTTTTTTTCCAAGGAATGCTAGTTTCATGTTACAGTATGTGTATCTGCTGAAATATGACACATGTTTATCATTCATAACTGAATGCTGGAAAATCAATATTGCTCCATTAGACAAGTTGCTTTTCCTCTTGAAATGTTTAAAAACGATGACTTAAAACATTTCACAGGACTCACAGCTGTTCAAGCCCTGATGCTGAAGTGCACCCGTGCTCAAACCTTAGATATGACATCTATACGTATACTTATTTATTAAAGAGCTTATGTAGGTTTGTCTTAAAATATTTAGAAAACGACGTATGCATTTGGTACAGACAATTATACAGACATGTCACTATTGACTCCCTTTAAGAATACGTTTTTTTTTTAAAATGTACAACTGTTATTTTACTCTCCTTTATTACAGGCTCTTTAAATTTGTATTACATGATTTCGGTTCAACATTTTATTCTCTCAGAACACAGGGTAAGCATTTCTAAGGGGTGTTTTTAAGCTATATCCCTAAATAAAACATTACCCTTTTTATTTAAGAGGATCGTGCACTAGTGCATTTGGGTATTTTTCCAGCATGTATTCTTAATTTTATAAGAACTACTGCTGGAAAAGCTCTATTTATATATTTGCTCTCTTACAAAAAAATATAACATCGAAACCTACTGCATACTTTAGATCTCTGAGCTGACTATGCTCTCCATTATATACAGTAACACCCACAAACACTCATAAAAATAGCACCCTCTAAACAGGATGTAGAAATGGTCTGTTAGCCATTTTCAGTAATTTTATTAAAAAGTCAACTGCTCTCAAAATGTCAGAAGACTGAAGAGCACCACATACTTAAATATATAAAGATGGAAATTGTAGCATTTGCAAAGCTCATTTAAATCCTGTGTCTTCCAGAATGGTATGCTTTGCTATTATTATGTCAATGTACAACCTGAAGTGAACAAATTATTCTGAATAGCTAAACCGAACATTCCTACAGTGTACCATTAAAACAAGCTAGGTTTAAAGTAAAAAAATACTCAAAACAAACTGCAGAAATTTTGAAAGATTCAGGAAAAGGGAAATGGCGAACCTATTTTGAATGAATACTTGAATACTTAGCAACATATGCAAAACTATAAGAATTTATAATTATTGTGGAAATTCAAAGCTAAACTGCAATTTAGAATTTTAACAATGTAAGTGTTTAAGACTTCACTATCCCAACAGAATATGCTGGCTTTATGCAGAACATCAGTCTTCATCTTTTTTTCATGCGATGCTAGAAGTCCACAATAAATGTTTTGAAATATGCTGAATATCAGCTGAAAAAACCAAAAAACCATAAGGATGGTTATTTGAGTGAGTGCATAAACTTTTCTAGACTATATTCTGAATCATACTGTTCTTGATCCCAAAGTTCTCCAAGATTTTCAAGGACTGTCTTCATAGTTGTTTTCCCAGAAACAGAAGTGGCACTATCTGATTTTTCAGTTTTTCCATCCTTAAAGATTTGGAGGAACAACAATGAAGAAAAAGGAAACATGTTAAAATCTGTGCATAGTTCTCTGTGTAGCAATAATATGAAAATATTGGAAATCATTACTTAAGCAACAAACTAAAAATTGAACATTATGAGACATATTAAAAAAGACCATTCACACTTTCCTTGTCATAATGTCTTAGTGATGAGCAGTTCTTCAATGGAGAATGCCTTAAGTTTCAATGGAATTATTTAAACTTCAATGGAGAAGGACTTAAATGATTAAGTAAATGTTATCAGAAGCAAAATACTGCTTGTTATTATTTTTTGCTCATTTTTAGATCTATTATGAACTTTACTTTATTAGAATTATTAGATTTAAAATTTGCTTAACTTCAGGGTGACTCTGGGCAGCTTATACTTTAAGAGTAAAAATATCAAGAACAGAATAGACTCTGTATGTCCAAACAGAGCACACTATATATCTTACAAAAACACAAACCAAGCCTAACTATTCTACCCCTAGAAGAACATCCAAGTTTTTAACAACATTTGGAACATCATCAGAATGGGAATTATGGACCTTCAAGGGGGACAAGCAATACAACAGATAAGGAACATGTCCTTCTTTCAAACAGATGTATGATTTAATTGATGGAGCTACAAGTGTACCAACTCTGCCCAATATCCTGAGATGGGCAGAAACTATGGAGGAAAAGCAGTCCCTCAAATAACCTGGCCGTATGAAGGTAGGACAACCAGCACCATGAACTGCACATGGAAGATAATTGCTAGCACCTACAGTTTCGAACACAGAGGTGTCTCATACTGTAGCTGCCCATCACTACCTATGCTGCTACACTCAGAATCAGCCGCAACTACCAAATGGTCTTCCTGGGTAGTCCCTATGTAGAGTGCATTGCAACAATCCAGCCAAAGGTCATTAGAGCATGAGTGGTCATCTGGTGGGCCACCCAAAAAAAACATGATGCGGTTGGCACATAAGAGGGAGCTGTGCAGAGACAACTCCCAGATTGTAAAGCCATCTCAAATGGGGAAGTGCAGCCAAGACTAAATGGAATAACCTCAGATCTCTCTCTCTCTCTCGTCCCACAAATATATATCTTACCTTATCCAGAGTGAAGAGGTCAAGAAGCTGATCTGTTCCCATGCTCTGAAGACTGGTATTCTCTTGACTGATCACTGTATTTGCAATATTCATTTTGAATTTTTGAAGACCCATTATTTTTTCCTCCAAGGTTCCCCTTGTTATCAAGCGATAAACATTAACAACACGTTTCTGCAACATAATTAATATTTATGGGGATTTAATGGAAATTTATACATATGCTAGCTATAAAAAAACCATTACACAGAAAAAAAATAATTACACAGCAAAACAGGTCATCCAATTAAAGGAATAAAGAACAATTAAATAAATGATACACATGTGACATTTATACAAGTCTTGAATGTAACAGCAGTAAGACACAAACCATGATTAAATGAAATAGTTTTTTCAGAATCATCATTTCATTTGAGCATTTTATTTGTAAAATATATGTCCTGTCTAAAGTCTTTCGAGTTTGATCTAGTATTTTATAACATGTTATAAATCAAATTAAATAGTATTTTAGTAACAAATTAAAAGAAAAAAACAAAAATACCCCCAAAATCCTAAAGTTCTAAGTAATTCACCATGTATAGCACTGGTTTCAGAAATGTCAGGCAATTTTTGATTAATTCAACTTATCTTAAATGATCTGGGTCAATCTTTTTTACCTGTCCAATACGATGTGCTCGATCCATTGCCTGGAGGTCTTTCATTGGATTCCAATCATGTTCCACAAATACCACGGTATCAGCTCCAGTCAAGTTAAGACCCAATCCACCAACATGAGTAGTAAGCAACAGCACATCTATGGATGGGTCATTGTTAAACCTGTCAATTAAAATAAATCCAACAATGATTGCAGATGGAATGAAGAGGTCACTTCTCTATTTCCACCTTACTGCTGCTGGGTACAGTGCTTAAGTTGTAGCCCATCTAATCTAAAATACTGATGTATTAGGCTTTTTTAAAAAAATCACCACTGAATTGGTTTGGAACCACTGAAGATTTTTGAAGTTTCAATAAGGAACATATACCAGTTCTGCTCTCTGACTGATAGCTGATCAAAACTTTTTTTCTGCCAAATGAGAGGTGAATTAAAAGTTCTCAGGGGAACCAACATGGACATTAAATCAGTAGCCCAGGGATTGCCTATTTCTGCTCTAGAAGACCAAGAGAACACCACCACCACCAAAGCTGAGTATATTACTTTTTTTTCCTCCGAAACTATATTTTACAAAGCCAAGATAATTGAGAATAGAGATAGAAAAGTTCTCCCAAAAATATTTCGCCCAGGGATGCTCAAATCCATTATAGATTAGTAGCAATAATATAAAACATGTCCGGCTGTTTGAAAGTTGCCATCAAGGACTTGTGCCACCATCATATGGGAGGATAAAGGCAATATTTCACTTTTAATTAAATGTCAACTTCATGAAATTTCAGCCGAGATCTCTCAGCAGGAAAACATGAGGACATGACATTTTTTTTCTGCTTTAACTTGTCTATCTCTACTGGAAGAGCTTTTATTTTTCAAATACAGCTATTGCACTGTGAAAGTCTTGGTTGCGATGAGGGGTTACTACAGAGAGCTAAGCGGCAGGCTTCAATGATATCATTGCTGGCTGTTTTCTCACCCTGGGAAGGATCACAGCAAGATTTCCTTCTGACAAGGTGGGGATTTGTTTTTTCTTAACAAAGAATGTGTTGATCATTCTTCCTAAAGCAGCATTTTTTCCTTTCTTGGGAAAGAAACACCTCCACATCTCAAATATGAAGTCAAAAAACTGCAGATCTGGATGGCTTTGAGATTAAATTTTGTACCGAGTACAGACTTGCTTTAGCCACATTCCACATAAATGGTCCCATCTATACAGACCTTTACATTAGATAGCGGGGAGGAAAGATTTCCCAATTAGATACCAGTGTGCCTATGGAACATATGCTGACGGGCAATTGGTAAATAATATACAGGGGCTAGATAAGGTGAAGACTTTAATGTTGTACCCCAGTGAACAGCAAAATCACATCTATTTCAACCAAAAAGGGAGCTGGGGAAACACGACTTTGCGTAGATCTAAACAGACTACGTTGGCTTTACCGTGAGACGATTGAGTGTCTCTGACCAGCCGGTATGCTGCCATCTAATCGCAGATAGGTAACAGAGGGCAAGTGAGGCTTCAGCAGGTCATGTTCTACTATGTCCAGCATGCTCTTCAGTTGACAGAAGATAAGAATTCGGTGTTGGGCAACTATCGTTTCAGTGCCGCTCTCTGGAGAGCCACCATTTCCTAAGCCACAGTCGAGTAGTAGCTTGAAGAATAAAAAATGATCAGTTAGCCAGCTTCTCAAGGCCTTTTCTCCACAAGAGTATCCCAAAAAGCTTTCAAATACTGGTTATTATATTTCTATCTCATTTTGAGGTTGGTTTGACTTACAGGGAAACGGGCTCAAAGTCACACATTTGGCCATTTGGCCTCAGTCCAAGATCGATTACAGTGGACTTGCAGTTACAACGTGATTGTGGAATAGTAACTCAATGACAGGGTTTTTTTTTTCCCTTGACAATCTTGGTATTTAAGGACCAGGAGATATGAAAAAAAAAAAAAAGCTCAGCTTCACTGAGGTTCCAAAGACATACTTTAAATGAAAACCAGCTGTGTGACCTTGGGCCAGTCAGTCCCTCTCAGCCCAACCCACCCAACAGAGTTGTTAGGATGCAGAGAAAATAGGAGGAAGGAGGAGTATTAAGTATGTTCATTCTTAAGTTATTTATAAAAATAATAAAGGCGGGATAAAAAGAAACCTAAAACTAAATGAGAATAATAATACTGGACTAAACGAACAAATAAAAAGGGACATCTTTATGTTCTACTATACCAAATTATGAAACAAAGCTGCACTGAACCTTATATAGCAGGCTCAAATTCTGGATTTTTTTGATACAAAATACTAGCTGAGAATTATACCAAATAATAAATTACCACTTCCAGTAACTGAAACCTAGCTGCTATTTTTAAATAACAGAAAATGTACTACAAAGTTATGGCAAAAATGGAACGAGTGTCTTATTCCACTGGTAGAACAAGGAGTTTGACTCACTTAAAAAAACCTTTAAACTTAAGATGGTAACAAAGTTTTATATTAGTTATACATAATGCTACATATATAAAAATGTACTTTATATACTTCATGTTGCCTCCTCCATGATTTCATCTTCCTGACATTTCTAGATATTCCTTTTTAACTACCAAATAATTAATACATGGTGAAGGTTCTAGAAGCTAGGAGAAGTCTCTCTTTGAATACATTAGGAAGAGTTCTTGTCAGATAAACCAAATACACAATCAAGAATTTGTCCACCTGTTTTAAAGCAGAAAGTTTAGGCGCATGCTGGATGTCACGAAGAGAAGAGTTCTCTACTGCAAGCTTCTCTGTGATCCTTTTATGTTCTGGGTGATGAGCAGTTAAAACTAGTGCTGGATGGTTGCACAATTTCCTTAAATACTGCAATGCCTTTTAGAAACAAGCCACAAAACAAGAAATCAAATAAGCATAAGATTGTCAAGATACGTTTACTTCCTATACGGCAGAACACAGTATGCATGCTGTTAAATGTGAAACTCTTTGCAAAAAAGGAGAGGAGATGGGTGGTTTGTCAATTGCCAGCCACCGTTGATTTTAATCACTAACTAGTGTTCACACTGAGAAAAGAAAAGGCTGTTGAAGTTTTAAATGAGAGGGGGTGTTTTAGCAGAGGTAGTCAATTATTGCTCATGGCATTATTTTCCATCTTGTATTTCAGCTTGTTCTTAACTGGCCCAGAATCTTAGAAATTCCAATGAGTTGTTTTACCACTTTACCCAAAATGTTTCTTAATCCCATATGATTCTTTTCTAAGGATGCAAACGACTATATATAGATGTGTTTATGGCTTTTCATAGATAACAAAAATAATTTTTGGTTATTTTGTTGCTGAGCAATTTGGTAGGAAATCTTTTCAACAGGCTTATTCCTGTTTGCTTCTGCATTAATCTGCAGTTCTAAGGAATTTTACTTACACAACACATGCAAAACCCTCTTCTTTAAATGTCTTTTTTGAAATATTCTGTCAAAAGATGCTTTTCTTTTTTTCTTTTTGTAGGTGCTATGAAAGCTCATATTTATAAATATATTTTATCTTTAAATCGTCAATTTTACATTCGTTTTAATAGGTTTGTCAGGCCTTTTTCATTAAATGCGGAGGATTTTAAGCTATTTTCATGAGGTTGGGTTGGTTCAATCTGCCATTCAGACTGGAAACAACCTCATGAAAATAGCTCTCTTTATCTTGATAATCATCTTTTGAAATCAAGATCTGCATGTCTCCCCTCCGCTCACAAGCTCCAAAATCCCAAACTGTGGAAGGAATAGCAAAATCAGTATTTACTGGTACTGAAACTGAGAAGTTAGATAAATTCTGATCAAACTTCAACGCTTTAGTTCAAACCTATTACTGCCTTTTCTGAATTTTAGAAGCTGGACATTCAGCCAGCTACCTCTTTTACTTCCACCTCTTATGGAGCCAGACTATCCCCAAGAGTCTAGAAGATTCATTACTATTTAAGGGAGACCCCATCTCCATCCAGAAGATCTTGCAATTTCTGACCTAAATGTTAGTCCCTCTTCATGGCATTGGTGGCTCAAGAAGAATTCAAAGGGAACACTTCACAACATCACTGCATAAATATAATAGATAATGATGCTGAAATTAACATATAATTTGGATTTAAGTGAGGGGGAGTTGTGCAGAGTCAGCCTTATTCTCTCTTCTCAATTCCCACCTGCCTCCGGTAACAAGACAGAATCAAGACAACTGGAGATAGGACAAGACACAGTAGATGCCAGGATGTCTTCTGTGCCTTGTCCTTCTCTTCACATTCTATGATGCTTTGATAACCAATGGACCTTTCAATGATCCGACCTGGTCAATCTACTGGAGAGTCTATCATACAAGCCTGGGTAAGCAGCTCCCTGTCTCACTGAAGGTTTAAGACTCCTCAGCTAACCTCATCTGGTTTAGCTAGCAAGATAAAATACAGTGAAATTTAATTTACAGGGTTTAATCCAACTTTAGGAACTTCTAAACTTACAAAGCCTCCTCCTCTGCATTATTAGGGCCAGAATGTAAATTTGGCCCTTAGATAAGCTATGTTTCTCTGCACAGGGGCTCTACGTAGGGAGAATGTGTCTGTGCTGAGTGGCTGAAATTTCACTCAGGCTGAAGTTAGGTAGCAAAATAAGCAGATGCATTTCCAACCTGAAATACATGTCCTGTAGCTTTAAGCTTTGGTTTTTCAGTCTCTTCGGTGAGTGAAGCTGCTGAAACTGTTTCATCAACATCACATTTGGCACGAGACTTGGCAAAATCTTCATAAAGTTGAATCTATAAAAAAAGAAACAAATGTATGTATTATTTACAGTGCTTGGGCCTTTGGGCCAGTCACTCTCTCTCAGCCCATCTCACTTCACAGAGGGTTTCTTGAGGGAAAGGAAGGGGTAACGGCCTTACGTGCAGCCCCTAAAGTTGTACAAAATGAAGGTCAGATTGGTATTTTAACACTTGCAGCAATCTCTGCTCTTTGAAATACTTTCATACTATGGGTTAATAATCTCTTTATACTTTGCTTTTTTTATTTGCAGGGAATGTCAAATTATTATTACTGTGTTTCTTCAAAAATATGCCTGGGTCTTATTTTCTTTTGACCCCGCTCCTTTTTACAAGGAGGTTTTTGATTTGCACCAAAAAAGATGAACTGTCACCAGATGATTCTTTTAAAAAACTAAACTGGTTGTATCTTCCCACTAGCAAAATGTCAAACCCTAGTTTAGCAACCAGATGCTACATCAACATATATAGTGACTCTAATATGTTAAATTAAAACTGCCAAATGCTTATACTGTATCCTACAGGCTGCTTGTAGGACTGAGTAGGACGGAGTGAAACCACTTTTCAATCAAAATACTACTCTGCATTTCTAATGAAAAAGCCAATGCAGGGTGTCAACCATTTTAATTTTCCAACAGTAGAGAAGCTACATTTATAAAACGTATCACTTTCTCTACTGGTACCTATCTCTATTTTATACGTTGTCTCCATTCTCCCAATCAAACTCTTAAATGAGATATAGGGCTGCAAAAAGAAGGGAGAAGGGAGAAAAATCACAGCCTCCTCCATTTGTAAGAAAAATATACTGGATTCAATCTATCTTTGGAGGCAATCGCTTCAATGAATAGTGGGTGCAGTGGCCTAGCGGTTAAGACGGTTAAGGTTTGTATTCCGTGTGCCTTGGCATATATTCACAATAGCCACATGACCACAAAACATCTTCAGATAACACTGGCTCCTCAGCAAGGATGGAGTAAGCACCACTGCCTAGAGTCAGACACGGTGGTCAGGGCAAACCTTTACCTTTTAAATCAATAAATAGAGCAGTTTTTTACTTAAGAGGCAAATGGTTTCCAATACACTTTCCAGTACACTTTCAACAGAAGACCAAGCAAAGAACTTGTGAGAAAACCCACAAGTGAGTCTCCTGTTCTGTTCTAAATGTCAATGTGAGACAAGGATGTCCCTTGTCCCCAATTTTATTTTTATTAGTCATGGAAATTTTGACTAAAATGATAGAAAAAGATG
>JAEANM010016872.1:0-13134 GCA_017656035.1 Myanophis thanlyinensis
ATCAATCAATCAATCAATCAAGATTCCAATAAAAAAGCAAAGTGAGGAATAGAGCCAACTAACCAATATCTGGATTGACTGTACCTTTATGTGGTTAAAATGTACAGGTTTGCCTCAGAATCTGACATGCGCTCAAAATGATAATCAGTTCTATCCAGCACATGTGACAACAAATTCCATCATACAGTTTTATCCAGGCATAACAGTTCTAAGGAGAGTTTTGTCAAAAGAAATTATGCCTTCTTGCTTGTCAAGAAAAAGAAAAAAAAAACTCACCAGGAATTCCCCTGAGGTGGAGCAAGAAATGACAGTTAAAATAATTAAATTATACCACCTATCTAGTTCAGCTTTTAAACTACTTTGTAGATATTTCTAGTCTGTCAACACATTCTGTTCAGGAATGCAAAATATGTGGAACTGGTAGAAATGTGTGTCTTTCCACAGGTTAGTCAGTTTTTGTATCTTTATTTGGCATACCAAACCAAACTAGATAATAGATGAAACACTATGTTATATTTCATGCAGTCTTTGAAAAATCAGTATCGGAGCTGTGATACATGAAGGGTAGAGGTTGCCCAGTGTTTCTTCCTGCTCTGTAACTCCCAAAAACACCCCTGCCTTTAAAGTTATCACTTCCAAGAGGAAAGCAGCCATTGGCACAAACAATATTTTTTTGTTCTGGCGCACATGAAAATTTGGGATAAATATTCCCTGGGTCTATGTGGCATAAGAAGGATAGGTTAACCTGTCTGGATGTCAGTTTTGTGACTGTTAAATATCTTTCAATCAAAAGATATTTAAAGTGGAACTATATACATGTAGTCCTCGACTTATGACCACAATTGAGCCCAAAATTTCTGTTTTTGAGTGAGATATTTGTCAAGTGAAATTTGCCCCATTTTATGACCTTTCTGGCCACAGTTGTTAAGTGAATCACTGCAGTTGGTAAGTTAGTAAGTGAATCTGGCTTGCCCATTGACTTTACTTGTCAGAGGGTCTCAAAAGGTGGCCACATGACCTTGGGGCACAGCAACCGTTGTAAGTATGAACCAGTTGCCAAGCATCTGAATTCAGATCAGACAATCATGTGGATGCTGCAAAGGGCATAAATGTGACAAAACGGTCCTAAGTCACTTTTCTTAGCATTGTTGTAACTTTGAACAGTCACTATATGAACTGTTGTAAGTCGAGGACTACTTGTACTGGTAGTCCTAGACTTACAACAGTTCATTCAGTGACCATTCAAAATTACAATGGCACTGAAAATGTGACTCATGACTGTTTTTCATGCTTAACGACCATTGCAGCAGCCACATCATCATATGATTAAAATTTGAATGCTTGGAAAATGGTTCATATTTATGACGGTTGCAGTATCCTGGGGGGCCACATGATCCCCTTTTGTGACCCTCTGACAAACAAAGTCAATGAGCAAGCCAGATTCATTTAACCACCTTGTTACTAACTTAACAACTGCAGTGCATAACAACTATGACAAGAAAGGTCATAAAAGGGAGCAAAACTCACTTAACAACTGTCTCACTTAATAACATCAGTTTTGGGCTCAATTGTTGTTATAAGCTGAGGACTACCTATATCTCACTTATTCTTTACTTTGATTCCTAGATTCCGGAATCAGCACATTCAAGATTTAAAGAAAATTATGAAAGGGGTATATGCGCTGGTTCCATTCCCACAATCATTCCAACCTCTGTCTCTTCAGAACCTGCTTATTGGGAGTTCCAGATAATGTAGAGAGATTGTGGTTGTACTGTGTATGGGACTGAATCCACTCTGCCTGTGCATAATGGGCCCAGGACTGCCCATTCCCAGTTTTAGGCAAATCCAGTTACAAACCTATCAAGGCTAAAAAGAATAGAAAGTCTTTACCTGACCACCTGGACTTCAGCCCAAGGGAAGTGCTGTTCATCAGGTAAGAAGCCAACAATCCAGGATTCGCCTCTGAAAATGCAGTTTTTCTATCACAATAAAATGCTTTTTCCATTGCAGGAAGTCTTCTCCTACTTCCCGTAAATCTGACAACAGATTAGATCCCCTGAATTCCCCACTTCATAATTTCCCCAAGGTGTGTAATTTTTTTTGCTTTTCCTTTGTTTGATGTTCCCCCTTTTTTAAAGAAAGTAGGCCCAATGAATGCTGACTCTTCCTCCTGAATGCTCTCTTCCTTATTTCTATGGTTTTCTTGACATGACTTTAAGCCCTAAGTATTGATTTAAAAAAATCAAAGAAACAAGCCATTGCTTTTGGCTGAATTAGAGATTTCATCTGCAGGTGATGAATTAAAAGTTTGGAAAGGGACAGAACCAATCTGTCTACAAAATGATAGAAGCACTATATATATGTACTATATACATATACTATACATATACTAGTATATATACTATGCACTACACACACACACACACAAAGATATTTGTCATTTGTCTAACTCCCAAGTTAGAGGTTCTTTTGTGTGTGTTTTTGTTAAATGCACAACATCCATGTCTTGGAGGAAAAAAATAGGACAAATTTCTCCCTAGCTGTCACATTGACTTACTGGCATTGGCTAACATAGAGAATGAATTTTTGCAAAAAAACATTTTATTACTCAGACTAAGATAAATGCTCAGCATGACTCCTTTATGAGGGAGAAAGATTGATATCCTTTCCTGGTAATATAGAGAGAGCAATTCCATACCTATTCAGCTCTGGAGTTTGTGTTATGGATGGATTGGCAGCTGATTTAATGGAGGAGAAAATGTACATGTTTTGGTAGGAAGGCACCAAAAAGCCAATTGAGAGGATCGATGATCTGGACAGAAAACTTTGATCTCTTCCTTTCTCTCTCTCAAGGTATGGGGAAAAAGGAATTAATTACTGTAAAATTAACTTGGATTTAAAGGAACCAAAGAGATAATTTCCCATTAGAAAAGGAATAAGATTACAATACACTTTTTGTATCAATTTCTATACATTTGTTATTGTATCTATTTCTAGATTTAGGTATTAAAATAGGCAGTTCTCAATTTTAGCAGTATCTTACTTTCCACATTTTCACTTAATAGTCTAAAAATAGAAAAAAAGTTTCAATAGCAACTTAGAAAGAATCCATTTAAATCTCTGGTAGAAGGGATGTTTTCCAGTTTTTAGCAGGCTGGTCTGTAAAAAAAGTTGGACTTTGTCTCCACACAACAGATTGTGTCAGCACTTCCCACCACTGCCATTTTATGGAATTCTCAACAAATGGATTCTTTTGGAAATATAATTCTTCATAGAAGATGATTACCATTACCCAACTTTTATTTTAATTATCAAACCTTCTGATAATAGATTGGAGAAAACTCCCTTTTTATGACTCTCTAGTTCCTATTTGGGGTAGAGTTGGGGCAACTGGATGAAGATGAGCATTTACTGGCCAGATGCCCTTCTTGATGCCTACATGGAGTTGCAGCAGAGGTTTTTTCTTTGCACTCAAGGATAGAAACATCTGCTGATATCTAGGATTGAACTCTCAACTTTCCAAGTGGGAAGCAAGCATCTTCATCACTTGGCCACCACACTGCTCCATGATAATAGATTGGAGAATCATTTGGAAAATAGAGCTATTTAGAAGGCAGTAAAGAGGTACAGAGAATTCTTAGTTGTATTATGCTGTCTAGTAGTTATTCAGACTTTTGCAACCCAGATGTGGTATGCGTAGCTTGCTTGAAGATGAAACTAGTAGTAATTTTTGGCCAGCTTTATTTGGGTTTGGAAGCTAAGAAGGGTGAAATTAGGAAATCACCAAGTCAATCCCAAGCTTGTAGACTAGATTAGGAAATAAACAAGAAAAAAAGCCAGTAATAAATCATTTTTAAATTGCCTACTAAGTTACAAGAAACAAACTTGATCCAAAGGAGTTGTCACTCCTTTGATAATCTTCTTGGAGAGTAAATATTTAGCCAGTGCTGCTGTACCTTGCTTGATAATTTCTGTCACCAAACTTGACTTCTTTTCCTGAATACTTCAGGTGTCAGGTTGCTCCATCTTCTGGTATGTACTCTTCTTTAGTACCGGACACCAAGCAATAAATTACCTATGTTAACAGTCTGATAGAATTGAACTGAACTCATTCTATTTTCCAACCTCTGAATGTATCTTCTTTGACTTCTACAAATTCTCTGTACTGAGCTGAAAGTAACTGCTTCCAATGTCATTTAAATGCTCAAGGACTTGAAGAAGGGTAGGCAACCCAAGGCTATAAAAGTCCTAAGAAACAATGGATAATATATTAAAGGAATGTTCCATATGAAATAATTTATGCAGGATGCTTAAATTTAAACTAAAAAGCTGGTTTTGGTAGTCTTCAATTTAAAATGCATGTGCTATCTTTAAAACCTTTGTTTTATTGCAATAAAGGTTAATGTATATCTTCTATTACCTACTACAACTTTATGGCCATTTTTCCCTTTAATATGTATCAGACAATTTTACTCAGGGTGTTTTTTGTATGTTTTCTCTTTGGGCATTTGTCTTGATCTCTATAAAGCAAGTTTATGGTAGCCTATTATAATCAATGTGTCTCCCAGGCAGTTTAAATGATGCCTGTCTCTGAATCAATTTCAGAAATTTTCCTCACAGCCATAGGAGTCAAAGGACAAATGGAAAACTTTCCATATGTAGATAATAATATTGTAAACAGTTTCAAGACAGGTATGTGTTATCAGAAAGTCCAAAAACACATATAGCCAAATCTGGTGTTTTTATGGTGTTTTTTTAAAAATTAGAATGGAAATAAACATTTTTATTTTGTCCAGCAAATTATTTAAATAATAAATTTGTGACTAAAGACCAGCGGGGAAGCACTCTGAGGTAAAAGAAGAAAAAGATCAGATGGGAATAGCATCTAGGCTAGTGCTATAGATAGTCCTTGACTTATGACCACAATTGAGCCCAAAATTTCCATTGCTAAACAAGATATTTATTAGGTGAGTTTTGCCTTATTTTACTACCTTCTTGCCAAAGTTGTTAAATGTATCACTGCAGTTGTTGAGTGAATCATGCAATCATTAAGTGAATCTGATTTCCCCCACCAACTTTGCTTGTCGGAAGCCAATTGGGAAGGTTACAAATGGTGATCACATGACCCCGGGATAGTGCAATTGTCATAAATGCATGTCAGTTGCCAAGTGCATGCATTTTGATCACCTGATCATGCGGACAGTCGTAAATATGAAAACCAGTCATAAGTCACTTTTGCAGTGCTTTTGTAACTTTGAATGGTCACTAAACAAATTGTTGTAAGTTGAGGGCTGCCTGTAACCCATCACACACATTTTATATCACTTAGGACAAAGGTTATGAGGATTAAAATTATTTTAATTAAACTAACAGAATAACAAAGTTGGAAGAGACCTTGGAGGTCTTCTAGTCCAACCCTCTGTTCAAGTAAGAAACCCTGTACTATTTCAGACAAATGG
Source organism: Myanophis thanlyinensis (assembly GCA_017656035.1). Classification (NCBI taxonomy): domain Eukaryota; kingdom Metazoa; phylum Chordata; class Lepidosauria; order Squamata; family Homalopsidae; genus Myanophis; species Myanophis thanlyinensis. The sequence goes on from JAEANM010016872.1 coordinate 5,460, forward strand.
TTATCCAATCTCTTTTTAAAAACCTCCAATGTTGGAGAATCTACAACTTCTGGAGGCAAGCCATTTCACTGTTTAATTTTTCTAAGTGTCAGGAAATTCTAGGTTGTCTTTAATTACTTTCCACTCATTGCTTCTTGTCTTGCCTTCAGGTGGTTTGGAGAATAGCTTGACTTCCTCTTCTTTGTGGCAGCCCAGTGGTGAAATTCAATTTTTTTTACTACCGGTTCTGTGGGCTTGGCCACAGGATTAAACATCACCAAGCACAGAATTAAACTTCACCAAAGTTACAATGTAATAAGGGGAGAGGTAGTTTCTGTGAGCAAAGCAATAAAGATTCGGCTAGAAACAACTGCCTTATTTACAGGATTAACCCTGTAAAGTTAATCTTTACAGGATTAACCCAGCAAAGTGAGGGGAAAAACAAAAGGAGATTTCTTGTAATAACCGGTTCTATAGCACCGGTGCGAACTGGCTGAATTTCACCTCTGTGGCAGCCCCTGAGATATTGGAACACTGCTATCATATCACCCCCTAGACCTTTTTTTCATTAAACTAGACATATCCAATTTCTGCAACAGTTCTTCATGTATTCAGTCCCCTAATCCTCTTCGTTGCTTTTCTTTGAACTTTTTCTAGAATCTCGAACTGTTTGTTTAACATTTATTTATTTATTTAGACTTTATTTACCCTACATTCCTTGCTATTATTTATGGAGTCTCAGTTTTCTCTTGTGTTATAAAGAGTATATTTGACTCTGATATTCTTAGGCATTTATTACTTGAATTCAGTAATAAGGGATCCTGCAGAAGAGCAAATGAGAATCAAGTTAGATTTTATTTATTTAAAATATTGACATCCTAGTTGTCAACTTTAGCTTCCAAAGCAGAGACAACAAAATTAAAAGTCCTATTAGGGTAAACTAACAAAATCCAGAGTAGTATTAAAAACAAACATGCCACAGATATCAAAACAGGAAAAAATAGCAAAAATATAATACTACCATTCCAGCATGGGGATGTGGTGGCTTAGTGGCTAAGTCACTGAGCTTGTCGATCAGAAAGGTTTTTTTTTTCTTTATTCTCTCATACACTTTGTCTGAAAGCAAAACCGAATCGCATTTATGGGCAAAGATCTCATTTTCCATAGTGAAAAACCTGTGATTGAAAAAGTCAGAGGTGGTAGAATACTAGTATAAATACTTCATTATGAAGCAGATATGGGAATTGATAGGATAACCTTGAGTCTGGTAGAGAAGACTGTGTCTTGCTTTGTAAACTGATCTCATCTGGGGTGAACTGAGTAGACAGTGAGTAGACAGTGAGTAGACAGGATTCTCTGGGATATCATTACCACCATTTGTAATCTGGATGTTTGCCGTATCCACTTTTTCCAAATAATGCATACGTTCAGTGTAGAGTCAAGTTGTTCTGGGATATTTCTTTGGTTCTTCACAAATCTGTTATGAACATTGTTGATATGTTAATTTTTATATGACCTGTACATGTACATGTCTTATTAGAGTTCCAACTTCCATCCAATGCTAGTTTGGTTTTTAAGTGGTAACCTATAAAAGCAATCATGGCAAAGTTGGATAAATGCATGAGTGGCTCTTAAACAATTTAGCTTTTCATTTTAGGTTTTATATAACTGGACATTTCTGCAAGGTTGTACAGTTCCATTTTCATTGACAAACCAAAGTACATGACAGGGCTAGTTGTGAAAAATCTGCTCTAATGTGTTTCTGCAGCCATAATGTTCTCTGCAGCTGTGCAGAGACCCTTTTATGGATTATGAATACTGCAATTTGTTAGTATACATTTCCTTTTCATAACATTTTCAAGGCTGTGTTACAATTTGTACCATCGGCAAAGCTATCTGTTCAGCTTTATATAAATTTTGTTTCCTGTAAGTTTGTAGGTATTAATCTATATTGAAACAACAACATTAGCTAGTATGTTTTCTGAAAGAAAATAACTTTCTTTGGCTTCAAAGCAATTGAACTTTTTAAAAAAGTATATACTGTTCTCCAATACTCAGATTAATTTATTTTAATTATATTTCAAGTCTACTAAATGAATTTGAAATTTATATATTTCAAAACATTTGAAAGCATGAAATAATTGGGTTGTAATCTTTTTGGAACATATTAGAAAACTTATTGTTTAAGTCAAATGTATTTCCTAAATGTATTTTTTTTTAATCCTTCAAAACATCTTCCCCAGATGCAGGACCTTCCTTTTCAGTTATCTGGTTTATGTGTTATCAAAACTCTGATATGGTTTATAACAAAAAAAATAGAAGCTTTGCATGCTATTAGAAGCGTCAGCAAAGCATCTTAGGATGGCAAAATGCACAATTTGTTCATGTCCTGAAGTCTAATCATTTTTCTTTCCATGCATCATTCCCACTGGACACTATTCTAGAAAGACAAAAATGAAAGGACAAAATTCTCCAACATTGTTTGCTGTCACTTTTAACAATGTGCTGATTCTGGACAATGTCATACTATATGAATTCGACCTGATGCCTGGCATATATAATGTAATAGCTCACAAGATGTGGATATGGCAAAGGCAGGAAAATATCCCGTGGCTCTTGAAAGCTCTTCAGAATGAGTTGTTTTCAATCATATCCTCCTATAAATGTCCTTTTCTTGAGTAAGAAATTTTGATGTTGCTGGCAGTAGCAATGCTGCATGTAAGTACTTGGCATAATTTTGCAGTCCATCTGTGCCATTCAGGTTTGGACATTTCATTTTCATGACAAGCTTTGACTGGATTTTTAAAAATGGTTATCACTTTATTTGCTTACGTAAAAGTATAAGGCTATCCAATTCTGTAACAACTCTAGGTGAAAACAATCCTAAAAAAAATACAAATAAAACCCCAAATGTCTGAAGCCCCCCTGCAACAGTTGGAAAACCAAATAATAAAGAAGACCACCGCTCCTTTTAACCCACACTCTGGAGGAAAAGCCTGTCTCCAGTCAATTTCTCTCTTTTTTGTTAGTCTAATGTATTTTATCTTCTTGTAAAGCAAAATAAGCAGCCAGGCTACTGATGAATGTTCCCAAGAACAGTTCTTCATATTGGCAATGCTCCACTTCATCCTCCCACTGCCAAAATCTTGCAAAGATCCCTTGGGACTACTTAAAGTTATTGCTTTCTTCTGGCGGCATTTTCATTTTCTCTGGAATGGGGCTAATGAACCATGTTCAAAGACACTTCTTATCCAAGTGCACATTTTGCTGGTATTATCTCAGGCTTGCTTTTGCCAGTAATTCCAAAGTGAAGTTCAAGTGGCCAAGAATTGTCTTGAAGGTGCTGCATGATTTAAAAAAAAAAGAGATCGTCTTTCCTTTTTGGAAACCAATGGCTTGTTCATCGCTTAATCTGGAGAACAGAAACTGCCAATAAGGTCTCCAGAAATCAAGTGGAAACATTTGGGCATCTCACAGTGCTGTTGTTGTTGTTGTGGGAAAAATAGGATGAGGAAGAAGTATTATATATCTTCACTGCCTTGAATGGTTTATAAAAATAATGAAGGTGGAATAAAAAATGTAATTGATAAATCAATCAACCAGTCTTGTTTCACTATTGATTAGACAGATGGTCCCTGTCTATTTGATGAAACTTTTCTGAAAGTACTTTTATTTCTTGCTTCACAATGAAAGCAGAATGCAATGCAATGGGATGAACTGCAAATGTTTTAACAACTGGTTTTCTGCCCTAATGACTGGCTGGGTAGGCGTGGCCGGGTGGTCATATGACTGGGTGGGTGTGGCCAGGGTGCATGAAAGCGCTAAGCCTCTTGCAACACTCTGCCAGTCAAAATGGGGTGCGGAGGTTAATTACAAAATGTAGGATTTGCTTTGTGACTTCCAGATCCAGCGAACAAAGAGTGTGAACTGCACAGAAAATACACTTTGGTTATGAAGAAATATCCCCAAAGTCAAATGTACACTAAATTTAGACTGACTTTAGCTATACATTTTCCTAGCATACAGCAAATTTTGAAGCTCTAGGTAAAGAGGATTCATTTTAGGATGAGTTTGCATGTTGGAGGTTCCTAAAGAAATGCTGGGAAACTCTGTATTTTAAAGAACATTGGTAGAATAACCATTGACTGCCAAAGTCTGTAGAGACCTGGCACCAATCAAAACACTGTGAAGCACCTGATCAACACTGACAGGGTAAGCCACTAGTTTATGAAAATAAGAGCAAACTATTCTCCCTTCTAGTACTGATGATGTTACCTAGTTTGGTAATGAAACATCTGCAAGAAAACCATCAAGCTCAGAGAGCACCAAGGACCCCACAGTTCAACCCTGAGCTACAAATATTCTCTTCTATCGATAAACACTTTTTGGTTAGAGGGACTCAGAGCCTGCCTTATATGAGAGGGCACCCAGTGGATTTCATTCTAAATTTTGATATGATTTCTGTAAATAAGGAATGTAGAATTATAATGGCTGAATATTTGATCCTTCATACATCAAAAAAAAATAAAAAGCTAAGGGATAAACAAATAAAAACAGATTTGAAAAAAGAAAAGGCTCAGGAAAGAAAAAGTGTGAAATTGTAAGAAAGAGAGGAAAAGAAGGAAAACTGAAAAAGAATGATTTCCAACTTTCTTTGGTACAGATATAAGTACAAAATATATCAAACTCTTACTCTAAAATTAACATTTGTCTACATTATTTCCATAATCCCATATGTAATCATCAAATCCCAGATCAACTTTTAATTTCAGTTTCTCACAAAAAGTCCAGTAATGGTTCATAGTGCTTTAATCACTATTTGTTAAAGAAACCACAACTGATTTATTTAATTGCACCAAACTTCAAATAAAACAGGAATGGAAAATCCTAAACTCTAGTGTAGACCCATGCTTCTCAACTTTGGCAACTTAAGGTGCATGGACTTCAATTCCCAGAATTCCCCAAGCAGCATGATGTTTACCCATCTTAAACTTGCCAAGACTGAAAAACACTGATCTACAAATAGGAATTTTTCCATTCCTCTTTTACTGGTTCCTATTTACTTCTCCATTCCCAATTCAGCCCACAGTTATGATAATGCACTATTTTCATGCAGCATTTTGGCAGCCGAAATGCACCTGCATGCCCCATTTTGGGCCTAGATGGCCTCCCAGCACCATTCTGGAAGAGAAAACAGGATGCCGAAAGCCAAACCAGGGTGCAGGGGACTCCTGGGAGGGAGCGGAGTCAGCCAGAGGTGGGAGTTTCCGGTTCACCAAACTGCACATAATCTTAACTTCTAGTTAGCCCGAACCGGTCCGAACCACTAGCAGCCCACCTCTGCTTATGTTGAATTGAAAAAAAATATGAAGTAAATTATACCAACAACAAGCTACTGGGTCTTTTAAAAGCAAGGAGTTTAAACACTTTAAACATCAGTCACAAATGATGCCTGAGAATGATTTCCACAATTAAGATGGTTTCATTTTCATTGTACTTCTTATCTTACAGAGGTCTCAGAGATGAAAAAGGTTCTGGGCAGTTTTACTTTGATGGAGTTGATTTTTTTTTCTGATACTCTGGCTAAAAGCCACCCAGTATTTTAATGGAACTAGTAGTTTAAGCTCTACTAGAAAGCAAATAGGAAGCCAACATGTTGTTTTGTACATTTATTTTAATCAAATTCATGAAAAACCTAGAGAGCAAGACTCTGCCTTGAAGATGTTCCTTGAAGAAGTACCAGAAGCTGGGTCAAGTGATGCCAGCTGCTATTTGCACATTGATTTTCTTTTTCTTTTCCCCTCTGGAAGAAAAATAATTGGACTATTGTGTGCTTCATCATCTAGACTTTCTCCATATATATGAGTTCATTTCAGTTTTTGTTAGGGATACTTCAGTTATGGGGCCTGATCATTTCTGGATATGCTTATGGTGTAATTAACCTTTACATGCATCTTTTCCCTGTTTGTTTCAGTTTTAAGTTGTGCAGTGGTTATACACACATATGAAAAAATATAGTGCATGTGATGGCCTATGACAATAGAAACAAATATCGGACAATAAGAACACAGGGTGTCATTTTAGAATCCTGCCAATAGATGGCAGCAGCAGCTTTGGAAACCTCAAGATATGCTCCCTGATAAACTAATAAATATGGTCTCCTCCCTTTGGATTCACTTCTGAAATATTTAACCCATGTTTGGAAGCCAAAACAATATGGATAATGTTAAACTGGTTGAATAACCTTAGTTGTTCTTAAATTGAATCATGCAAAAGATAAAGACATTAAAATGAACTATATTGCCTGCTTTTATCTCCTTTCTGTAGATTTGGGGGAGCTATTTCTGCAAATTAACTGAAAATAATGTGGTTTTCTGAAAGTAAAAAAAATATTCTGGGATGTTTCGGCTTGACAAATACATGGATAGAGAAAACATTCTTAATTGAATAAACTGGTGCCGCACTGCATTTGTTTAGATCTGAATTGGGCAATATTGGGATGGTCTGGAGCCCCAAGTCTGCTTCCTGATCTCCCAGAAGGCCACAGAATAGCCAAGTGATGATGCTAGGATATCACAGAAAGGGGTGAGATAAAATATTTTGGAGGAAATTGGGTCAGATGAGATAGCAATACATCCAGCTTCCACAATTAGCTCAAATTCTGCAGAAGGGCATAAAATTGTGTCACTTTGGACATTCTGCTGTTTGGATTTTGTGATGCAATATTGTGATGACTCTTGGGGTAAAAATGGGATCCAGATATGCAAATCAAAGCATTTCGCAAAAGATTGAGGTTGAACTCACGTCAAAACTTCCTGTGATTAATAGCTTTCACCATATGGATTATTATTGCCTTTGTATCCTGAGAAAGCCAAGGTTGTTTTAGCAATTGCACATAAAGTTAGTAGAATTTGCATTTAGAAAGGTCCCAAGTATTTCCACAGATAGGTGGCAGTGTTAACCTGGCCAATAGACCTAGTTACTTTTTTGCATGGGAAGCAACATGCAAAATGTTCAGGATTGTAGGGAAGATGGAAACGTCCCCCTTCCAACCCAAAAAAGTTGTGAAGGCGCTGTAGCAAACAGCGGCCAGATTTCCACCAAGAAAAGCTATATGGATGTTTACATATACAGTAGGCACTAGGAGACAGGGAAGCATAATTGTTAAAGTGTTGGCTGAGGAATGGATGGCCCAGACTTCTGTTTAATCTCAGCATTAGAAATTCAATGGGTAACTTTAATTTTCCCCACATCTCTCTCAACTCTACCTCTTGGGGGTTTATTGTAGAGAAAGATAAAAAGGAGGGGTGATAAACACACCACCTTATGTTCCTGACCAAAAGGAGGGATATAAATCTAGTAAATATATCTATATGCATTTCACTCCAGGGAATCTTTCTGAGCAGAGGGTATGTGTTTCTGTTTCTGAAAGTATTTTTAAAAGCTATTGCATTTATTGTTTCTATTCGACTACTATACCCTTTACATAAATGTGGTTTGGAGCTTTTATTTTAAGTACATATCTCAGATCAAAATCCAGTTGATTGAAAGACACCATTACCCTGTAAAATTGAATTAAGTTTATTGCTGTTGACAGGGGTGTTCTAAAAAATTGGAAATGACTAGATAGAAACATGTTCTGAAGGAAAAAGTAACCCTTTAAAAAGAGGGGGAAGAGAGAGAGAGAGAGAGACAG
>JAEANM010016873.1:0-13134 GCA_017656035.1 Myanophis thanlyinensis
CCAGGTTGTGATGTTGCCTGTCAGGATGCTCTCTACAGTGCAGGAATAGAAGTTCCTGAGCACCTTTGGTGGTAGTCCATCATTGCCTGCACTGTAGCATTCTGAACAATTTGAAAGTTTCCAGGTAGTTCAAGGGCGACCCAGATCTATGTTTAAACACAATTAATTGAGATTTTTAAAGCTATCAGAATTACATAAGGATTTTTAAGTAGGCAAAGCTTCTTTCTGTTCTGTTAAAAATAAATAAATAAACCCACTCCACATTTTTATAGACTATGGTATCTTAGTTTAATGGTGAGAGACAGGAGAATTTTCTTCCTACTCTCCTTTTTTAAAATGTATGCTAGAATGTAAATGTTCACATTTTTGTTTGATATGGACAACAAAGTGGCCAACAGTGCCGACACTAAACGATATTATAATTACATTAAAATGAAAAGATTTAGCATGCACAAACTATTATTTCTAATTAATTTTATTTTCCTTTTTTATTGAAATCATGAAAGTACAGTATAGTTAGCTATTTCTCTCAATGATAATCTGTTAAGGCCCAATCTTGGTTTATGATAAAACTGTAAATCATAAAATTGAATGCAATGTCACCATAAAATATATATTTAAAGATCTTGTATAGCATGACTGTGTAGAAGAGTGAAAATGTTTTAACTTCTATTTTTGACAGAAGGTCATAATATACAACTCCTCCACAAAGTAATATTTAACTATAATTTGATTGAAACAAGCTAAAGTAATTTCAAATGAGAGGTTCTGAATTTGCTTTATTTTGTATAGATACAAATTTAGGTGTTTGAGTATAATACTAAAAATATTCTTAGTCCAAATGGCAGTGATAGATTTTATTTCCTGTACAGAACTCTGGTGGCCCTGTAGGTTTAGACAAAACAAGACACTATGATTAATCAGAGATTTCTGTTTGATTGATTGCTTAGTGTTAAGGAAAAGTGTTCAAATGCTCTGTAGGTAGACAAAAGACCTGGTTATTTTAGCTTAGTAAGAGTCGAGATATAATCATCTAAAAGTGTAATTGGAGTTTGGGGATCCCTTTTTCTCATTAGAGTGACTGCTGTCCCTGTATTTTCTTATTAGATGACTCACCTCCCCTTATTAAACAGAAAGATCCATTTTTATGTAAGCAAGATCTCTACAAAAGAACTTCAGCGCAACTCATTAGAGACGTAGTCTTGTTTATTGTGTATGTACAAAGTATTCTCCTTATGCATTTTCTCCAACAACACTAGAAAAGTCAACATATCTGTTTATGGATGCTCTTATGTTTTTCACGCCCACTTATTGAAAAGATTCCATTTAGTCATGAGAAAAACACCGACATCTTTAAGAATTATGATGCTCTTGTTTTCTGTACCCTCCAGTGCTTTGGCAGATATGCCAAGAAGTATTCTTCTTGTATCACAGAGGGTGGTTCACAGAAGCAAAGTATCATTTAATCAAACTGACTTTGAGCAGTTGAAATCATCCACTTGATGTTATTGTAATGAAGTTTTATTTTCTAACGTTAACAGACTCCAGATGCAAAGATATTCCCTTTGGAAATTGCATTAAAATGAATGGAATAAATGAAAACTCACCCAACCCTGACTCCTAAACATTTTTTTTTTGTTTAGAAAGTACATACAGTCTGGGATCAAAATCATCAGTATATATATAAATATGTTTTTATTGCATCCATAGCAATCCACCTGAATTATCTTATGGGTAAGAAAAATGGGAGCTTAAAAGTATGAGTCTGATATCGATACTCTATGTGTGTACTAATTTAAAAAAATACTCTCAATTGAAATTAATATACTGTGTGAATTTAAACTGTGACATAGATCTTTTTAAAAATAAAAACCACTCTTTATCTGTAGAATTAAAAATAAAAACAAGAAGGCAAAGTTGCTGTTAAATAGAGTTCAACTCCTGGTGAGTGCAACTATGCTGCTTTCTTGCCTGTGTTATGCAAGTGAGTTGACATTATTACCTTTGTTCATTTTCTTTAATTCATATAATATAATACAGTAAATTTTAAGAAGATTAGGCAGCTACAAAAATTATGTTGCCTAATTTTTCTGAATTTGACTCAATTAATATGGGTTAACCGCTATTCAACCTGGAGATTCTGTGGCACATTTCACTTTCTGTATGGTCTAGAGCAGGGGTGTCAAACTCGATTGTCTTTGATCTCAGGGGACCATGGTGGGCATGTCCAGAGTGGGTGTGACCAGCTCAACATCACTTCTGTCAGGGCCACCTGTGATGAATGCTTTGCCAGTGGAAACAGGTTCCCAAGCTTCGTTTTCGGGTGGCACGGTCTTCTGCAACCCTCTGCCAGTGAAAACGGAAATTGGGATGGCTGTGTGCCCTTGGGAGGGCCCTCCTGAGCTCCGTTTTCACTGGCAGAGGGTTGCAGGAGACCGTGGCAGCTGAAAACGGAGCTTCGGAACCTGTTTTCACTGGCAGAAGTACTGCGGGCCAGTCCTTCGCTGCTTCCAGGATGGCCCATGGGCGAGATCTAAGTACCCTGTGGGCCGGATCTGGCCCCCATGCCTTGAGTTAGACACCCCTGGTCTAGAGTAGGAGTGTTAAACTAGTGGCCCATGGGTCAGACCATGCACATCCCAGCTCCACAAATGGGAAAAACATCAAGAAACATCATGTGATGGCAACATGACGCCGTGAGTTTGACAGAGTTTGACAGGTCTAGAGGAGGAAATCTCTAATTCATCTATCAAATATGGCTAATTAAAGAATGTCTGAGTAAAATTACTCCATGAACACAAAGATTGAAACCCTTCACATACAAATAAAATCCCACCTAGTTTCTTTCTTTCCACAAAGAAATAGGGCCTTCTATGTTTTTCCATAGCTGGTTGGAGAATTCTGGTGGTCCACACATCTTAAAGTTCACAAGGTTGAAAAACATTGCATAAGATTCTCACACACACATTTTAGTTTCTCAGTGGTAACTTATGACTTTCCAAACCCATATACTTGCAATACGTTATGCACTAACGCCACTGCCTGAATTTCACCACATGCATCTAAACAAGTATTAGAAGTCTTGTGTTTAGATCACACTTAATTTTAAAGTTCACTCAACTGAATCAGTTCATCCATCAGGTTGATTTAGAGTGAAATGTTCTAAGCTAGTTAATAGATTTATGCTTTTAAAAGATACAACACATATGCATATTTTTATTTAATTATCCCTCCACAAAATATTTTTCATGACAGAAGTGGAGAGCAGATGAAATTGCTATTTTCACAAGACACACAGTTATCTAAATATTCCAACAAAAATAAGTCAGCAAGCTTCTAAAATCACTTGACTTCCATTTAAAAAAAAACTGTCTTCTATAGATAGCAATAAATCTGCAATACTCAGGAAAACAATTAGGAAAATTAAAATCCAGATTATATGCATGGAAAGAGTGTACAGCATGATTTTTAACATTCTTTAGTCTAAATAATACAGGTTTTCCTAAAGTCCTTCTGAACATACGGTAATATGTTGTTGGAAAATAAACTAAGATCTCCCGAGTCCCTAAGGAGAGGGGGCGGTATATAAATTTGATAAATAAATAAATAAATAAATATGTAATACAACATTGTTTATGCATTTCATTTGTTTGATAAATGCCAATACTTTCTATAGTTTTGTAATAATCTGCTTTCAAACACAATCTTCCTATTTCCAACAGGAAATAAAAGGCAAGACTTAAAATTGATGTGATGAAGACAGAGATAACCAAAAATAGTTGTTTTAAAATTATAAATATGCTCAAATCTCAGAGGAAATGCAGAAATGAACAGTAAAACATGGAGGTTAAATATATAGTTAGATTAGAACATCATTGGATTAGTTATTGGGATTTTTTTTCTTCCAATGCTATTTCAGTCTCCTTAGCAATTTGACATATTTAGAATCATAGTTGCACAAATAACCCAAAATACTGCATATAGTATAATCACTGCTCAAAGTAACTCTATTTCTTCCCCTGGACAGATCTCTTAAATAAAAAAGTATTTTTAGATACCAATGTATTTAACATACATATTAATGTATGTATGATTCACTACCATGAGAATTAATGATTAAAACAATCATAGCTTTTTTTTTTTTTTAAAAAAAGATCAGATAGATGAGAATGATTACGACATAGAATCTCTCCAATTCAGAGACATTTTGTCTCAGTAAATGAAATCATGCAGGAAAAAACTGAAGGCTGTTGCTTTTATGTCCTGCAACTAGGCTTCCAAATATAATCCAGTCAATCATTATTGACAACAGAGCATTAATGTCAATCAAAGCTCTTCTTCTGAGAATATAAAATGGATAGTTGTCATGGAACAAGTCTCCATAGAAATCTTCTGTTCGGAAACTAGTTAACCTTCCTCACAAATAGACAAAGTACCAAGTTCTTTTAACTAAACAGGTGTGGATTTTATATTTTCACATGTAAAGTGTCTGCTCTTATTACTTCCATACATGTAAAAGTATGGAAGTAATAAAAGCAGACACATTGGCCGTCTAGTGCAATCACTTCCAATAACTCTCAGCTGTCTAATATAACATTGTATAATATATCCGCATACCAATTTCTTCAAGAAAGGCTCAAAAATTATTTTCTTATAAAAAATATTTGAGACCACATGATGAAATAGTTGAATCACTACATTTCAAGTCAAATAGGTACAGGTAGATCTTGACTTACCACTACAATTGAGTCTAAAATTTCTGTTGCTAAGTGAAATTTTGCTAAGTGTTAAGTGAATTTGCCCCATTTTATGACCTGTCTTGTCACACTTGTTAAATGAATCACTGTTAATTGTTAATTGAATATGGTTTCCCCATTGATTTTGCTCGTCACAAGGTCTGAAAAGGTGATCACATGACCCTGGATACTGCAATCATCATAAACATGAGTCAGTTGGCAAGTGTCTGAAATTTTTATCACATGACCACGGGGATGCAACGGTTGTAAGTGTGAAATGGTCATAAGTCACTTTTTTCAGTGTCATTGTAACTTTGAACAGTCACTAAATGAACTGTTGTAAATCGAGGACTACCTGTAGCAAGCAAATCCCGAATGAGCAAAAATAGTTACTTTGGACAACAAATCTCAGGGTATTAACATAAATTGAAAAAATGCCATTCTATTTTGCATGGTATTTCTACACATAATTGAGTGGACTGTTTTCACAAAACCTAATATCAGAGAAACATGTTCCAATGAATATGTGATCACTAGGAACATTTATTTCTTGCACCTGTTTGACCAGAGATTGGTCACCAGCTTCATTCTGGTAAAACAGATTGTGAGCTCTTTGGATACAAGTTTAAGATTCATCTCAAGAAAATGTAAAAAGCGCCTGAATGTAGAAAGTCCAAGTGGGACACTCAGAGACGAATCCATATGTCTACCCTTCGTAATCTATCCATAATCCAGTTCCTTGGATAAATTTCTGTAGATTCAAATGACATGTTTGCTACAGTTTCATTTTCCAACATGTTTTCCTGTATATTATTTACATAGCAGCAGCTTTGTTAATTTAGTCCAGCTGCTTCAATTCTGAATTATTCTCTCCAGAAACATTGATACTACTGTGTTACAATTAGAAAACACTTTACCAAATGACTCCCTATTCTGTGTCGCTCACATGAAAAGCAATTCTAGAGAAAAAGGCAAGTTTCCAGAATATTTAGAAAACAATTGCAAAAAAGAGAGAAAAGAACAATGGAACAGAAGACTAAAATAGAATGGATCACACTTCACTTGGAGGATTTCCCTTACACCACCAAAATGCAATCATCTGTAGTAAATGTAATAAGACTAGAAATAGCAGCCAAATTATCTTTAAGACCTGAAAGAGAATTTACTATGTCCTTCCTGGCTATTTTTTGTCACTGGACAATCAATAATTTGAAGTTGCTATTTGGTGGCCCCAGTAGACAGATTTCATTTTCATGCAAATTACAGCTTCATAAGAAGAAACGGTCCTTTTTGATCAATACAGGGCAGACAGATTTAATTTCTCCTTTCCGTTTACCAAAAATTGAATAATTATTATTTTCCCCAATACTAGATGGGCTGGTATATTGAAGCCATCTTTTATTGAAAGTATGCTTAGATCTAGTCTGTCCCATTAAGTAAGTAATGCCCTGGATCATATTAACCTGCAAGTATGGAAAAGTCAGTTTTGAATACTTCTCTTCATTAAAACCAATCTTTCTACCCCAAGTTGAACAATAGAGAGTAACCCCAACAAGAAATAAAACTGCAAAGTTTAATGTGTTAATCTATTGAATGAACATCAAAATTTGCTCCAATCTGTGACAGATTTTTAAACAGACACTGTAGTATTTATAGAACCGACAAATGGCAAACATGCTTTGAAAGAGACACATTCTTTCACATAAAAAAGATACAAATGTTCTTCCATTAGTTGTTTTCTCATACACGTAGTTGCATCCGCATGTAGAGTATGATTTTACTAATGAACAAATGCTGTTATATCTACCTCTCTCTTTGTATGGGAATCATAAAGCAGTCAACATGTCAACAACAAAACGTTTATTTTAATAATATTTCAGACTTCTGCAATTGCATCTAGCACTGTGATGCTAGAATAAATACTGTAGCAAACTATTATTGAAGGAAGAAGGTATTGTTCTCCGTATTAATCACATATTTTAAAGACATCTAGCTGCTTATATATATTTATTACCTATAAATGGGATATAATATTTTACCATTTTATTGACATGAACAAAGATACCACTTTTTAAAAATAAAGCTATGAAAAATAAAATTTACACTGGCAAGTGAGACCACATTAATGTATTAAAATTCTTAAAGTTAAAACTACCATCCACATCATTTTAACTTGGTTTTACTACACACAAACAAACTAGTGAAGTTTTAAATTCTATCCCCAAGCCGAAAGTACAAGAGGAGGAGAGAAATGCCTTGTGATGCTAATAGAATGCATCTACTTCAGCCTGTCAAACTGGCAAATGGCAGGTCAGATACAGCCTGCGCAGGCCATGCCCACCCCAGCTCCGCAAAGGCAAAAAACATCATGATGTATCACAATACGACCTGTGCCGTGCAGGTTTGACACCCCTGAAGTAGGGTGACACTGAAGCCCACTCAGATATCCTATATTTTAAGCTGAGTAATGCTTTGGATTCAGTCGTGAAAAGCAAAATAATTAAACACGCATAAACAATACACTGCAACTGAGTCTTCTAATAATCTGTCTGAAAAGAAATAATACCAACCTTATACACAAGGCTCAATAGATATCTGGCCTAATGCCTGAGGTTTTTCAAGGTCAGGCTAACAGATTAGGTTCATGCCAAGGGGATGCTGTTCCATAGTGGAGGCACTGTGACAAAGAAGGCATACCTCCTGGTTCCTGGTGGAGGTCATTGTTTCAGAGAAAGGATTCAGAGCATGCCTAACTTGATCTGATGGGACAAGTGGAATCAAATGGAGAGTCCTACAGATAATCTGGCCCTGTGCCATGTAAGCTTTACAGGTGATAGCTAGCATCTTGAATTGCACCTGGAAGCCTACTGAAGCTGCATGCTGAACTAGCTGCAACTTTCTAATCCTGCAATAGTTCAATTGAGTTGTGACTAAGATATGACGAGCCTCTTTCAATCCAGTAGCAGGCATGTAATGAATTTTTACAAATGTCAGCCTCCAACTTTCTACTGAAGCTTATCAGCTGCCATAGTAACGGGGGGGGGGGGGAGGGAGAGCTTGGTGATAAGGGGGGGAAGAGTGCTGGTGTCTGGAGGCCCCTGTATATGAGTAACAGACTGCACATTCGTTGGCCAAGATGTTTACGTCTGGTCAAGACCAACAATTCCAGAGAAGTAATGGACGCTAACATCTGCAGATGCTTGCCTCGTGACCCAATGAGAACTAAGGATTGGACAGTCATCTTCAGACCCCGGGGGGAGGGTTTGGGGGATTCTTTTGAAGAATTCTAGGGAGAGGGAGCGGTATATAAATCAAATAAATGAAATGAAATAAATGAAATATGTATGTTTCCCACAATTTTGCTCAGATCTTGCTTTCTCAGCATTCACTTCTTTCCCAGTAAAAGTTCCTGTTTTCAACCACAATGAATTCAGGTTTTTTCTTTCTTGGGATTTGAACGAGGCAGATCTGATAACAAATGACATTCTGACCATGACAAACATTTGCTCCTAAACTCATACTATGAGTCCAAGAGAATATTTATTTCTTATCAATTGTATCACAAGGTGTGCCACACTATCCAGAGTCAAGGATGGAAAATCTCCAGATCCAAGAGGCTCAGTCTAAAACCACAGCTACTTGTTCTTGACAGCATCAAAACAAAGTCTGTTTTTCCCCAACTAGATTCCACAGACTCTAGACAGTGGGGGGGGGGGGACTGAGCTGCGTGGAGCAGAGATATACAACTAATATCATCAGCAATGATACTTAATCCCATATCAATGGATAAATTTATGGAGAAGCTTTACATAAATAGGAGACCCACCCAAAACTGTGTCTCCCACTCCCAATCTCCCTAAGCCAGTGTACCATGTTCCAGAAGGGCCATGATGGACATACCACCTACATACCAAGCCAACTGAAGGTGTGATTCATGCCTTTAAGTAGTGTGAAATATGAAAATATGACTGAAATGAGACCCAAATAACCCACTCCCTCCAGGGTTCTCTGGCACTGTAAGATTACCACCTTTACAACATTCTTCTTTGAGTAGGGAAGGTTGAAAACTGGATGAAAGCTATCCAGTTTCATTGGCTTCCTAAGAAGAGCAGAACACTGTTTTATTTGAAGTTGGCAGAACTGTCTTCTTTCTCAGAAGCATTCACCATTGCAAGGAGCCAATCACCTGTCATCTCCTGGGAAGCCTTGAGCAACCAGGAGGGGCATTGATCTAAAACACCATTTCATTAGGACTAACAGGATTAATCTTTCCTTGTTTACTAAGCATAACTTAATGCTACAGGATCTGTACAGAAGAGATCCAGTTCAAAGCAAATGCAAGTGACTTAATAAAAAAAATGTTTAGGACAATTCTCCCAAGGGTCCTATAGAACCTGACTTGATTCCTCTTTACTTAGAAGAGACTGGGTCACCCTAAACAGACCTGCCTTTTAGAAATTTATAATAAAACAAGAACTGAAAAATAATACTTTTTTGCTGCTCTTATCACCACAAAGTAATCCTTAAGGACGTTTATCTGTATTTGGTTGGATTCACTCTTTGTTTTCCTTTTCCCAGAACTCCTCTGAAAACCAAGCGGCCTCTACATAGATGTAGCCATAGTCACTCTCTCATTCCAAGAAGAGTCCAAGGCCTTAGTTGAACCATACAACAGCATGAGACAACTCTCTGTTTGAAATTCAACAGGGTCTACGAGGCATCTCTGGCAGGTTAGACAACCAAGTCTCCCACCACCACCCTCATGATGGGTGAGGGCTGAAATCTAAAGTTAACAGGGAGTGATCTAACTAGATCTTCCCAAAATGAAAGTCTCCAGATAATCAAACACCTAATCTCAGATCTCTAAACCAAGGGAAATGAATCTGCTCCTGCAATAAAGGATAACTAGTATTTTCACAGTCAATTATTGCGGGATGATTGGATGTTATTTTTTGGTCTTAATCAAACCAGAGACATACACTATCTTTTTAAATTTCAGTTTGCTATTTCCTCTGTAGAGGCATTATTATGCAATGCACAGTGTTAGCATTGACAAGAATGTTTGTTAAATTTAATTAAAGATATTAATTTTGCAAAGAACAAAAATCACTGAGCCGACAGCTTCTCTTTTTTTCCAGATCTCCCTTTGGAAAATTACCTTCATTAGCACCGATTCACTGAGCTTCTCCCTGTTGACAATTTTTATAGCGACCTTTTGACATGTTACACAATGAACTCCCAACTTCACAAGTCCTACGGAAGAGAAAGAAAAAGAACATTGGTTAGAGGCATATTCTCTTATATGGCTGTTGACAACTGAATCTTATTTGAATCTCTTGAGTATACACATACACACATTTTTATCGGCCCTTCTTCCTCACACAGTAATGGATACATTTATAATTTGTCCCGCAGAAACAAAAGTATAAGTGCCACATTTAATTTTTCCTACAGTTTATGCAATTCAGTTTTCCCTAATCTACTAGATCAATCAGAATATTAGAATGTCTACATTACAGTATTTGGATCTACATATATTTTCTTAATCTATGATAAAAGCTTGCAATAGGTAATAATATTGAAATATCTAACAAAATGTCTAGTGCGTATTAAAAGTCAGCTTGTGTGTCTTTGTTTGAAAGCAAGTCATACTGAATTCAATCTGGCAGGACATTTTATTAAACAACTAAAACTTAATTATGTAGGGAGATCAATTCATTCTTTATCTTGGTTTTCAAGAGCTCTAATTATCAACAAAATTGCATAATTATTTCCATCATCCATAATTTGTAAGAAAGCCACTGTCTTAGCATACTGTATTTATCTTTTTAAGCCTACAGACGTCTTTCAAAAGAACAACCTAGCTAATTCGGGGCACCTAGAGGCAGAGTAGTTATTTAAGGATAACTACTTGGTGATGCAGTGGTTAGAGTGCAGTACTGTAGGCTAGTTTTGCTGACTGACATCTGCTAGCAGTTTGGCAGCTCAAATCCCACCAGGCTCTAGGTTAACTCCACCTTCCATCCTTGTGAGGTAGGTAAAATGAGGACTCCAACTGTTTGGGGGTAATATGCTGACTCTGTAAAACCACTTAGGGCTGTAAAGCACTATAAAGTGGTATATAAGTCTAAATGCTATTGCTACATTGCCATTTTTTCCCCTAAAATATTGAATCAGTGTTCTCCTAAAACATAGGATAAACATTCAAATGGATTACTCATCTGGATTACAGCTATGTACAAAATACAGCAGCATGAGCAGTTTTTGGGGTCCACTGAATGACCTATGTTCACGAGCTGCACTGGCTAACAGTTTGCTTCTGGGTGCAGTTCACTGTGTTGGTTTTGACCTTTAAAGCCTTCCATGGCATAGGTTAGATTACTTGATGAACGATCTCATCCCATTAGGACAAGCCTGCCCTACATGTGTCGGCAGAGGAAGCCTGCTGAAGATCCCACCAGTCAAGAAACTCAGACTGATGGGATCCAGGAGAAGAACCTTCTCTGTAGTACCGCCAGCCCTCTGGAACATCCTGACCTCTGGGATGAGGTATGCCCCCACCCTCCTTTCCTTCCACAAGGACCTGGGGGATCCAATAGGGAAGTACTTCACTGGAGGTGGCTACTGGATTAAAATGATTAATTAGCTGAATGTACCTTTCCCTTGTGCTTCCTGCTCCTCCTCTGCCCATCTTCTTTAATTTCATATTATTGTACTTCCATTGTTTATCTTTTTTGTTTTATTCCTTTGCTATTGTTCTGTTTTCATCCCCCCCCCCTTTTATTGTTGTAAGACATCCAGGGTAGCCCCATCATGAGATGGGTGGCAAATAAAAATTGTGAAATAAATAATTTTTCTTTCCTCACAAATAGAAATGGATATTCTATTCTAGGGAAAGTTTTAAAAAACAACTCTTATAAATTCTCTTTTTTAAAAAAAATATATAATAAATCCTTGGATTATTAATATAATTATTTTGGATGGGTAGGTGCCTAAGGCAATTTGAGAATTATAACCAGAATTTGGAGATAATGCTAAAGAAGGAAGGGAAATAAATGTTAGGGATTTTTTTTTCTCCATAAACCAATGTAGTTTCAGCTGTTCAAATAACAATTGCACTAACTCAGTGATCAGAAAAGAACTAAGGCTCATCTGCAGGGGGCACTCATGAACGCTTTGAAATGCTGGCAGTGAGTTAGGTTTCTTTTTCTTTAATGCTATAGCTTGAAAGGCCATAAAGGCTGCACTCTGCACTCATAACTGCACCCTCCCTACAAAGTTGTCACTACAGGTAGGCAATTTTTGCTAGAGCTGAATTAGCAAAGACAGCAAATGCCAATCGTGGGAAATTCTGGAACTCAAATTCTGGTACCTGTGCACTTGATTCAGAACTTGACTCTTAGGACCAGGTCTTGATAAATCTCAAAGCAAGGACAAATCAAGTGGAAGAATTAAAAAAACAAGCAAACACCAGTACCACTTTCCTGAAGGAGGTCTGCCTGCTCACTCATTCTGTCAAGGTGGATACTCTTTAGGTTCCTTCTTTGTGACAATGCAATCTGATGGAATCCAGGAGGCACCCACCTTCTGGAAGAACCACTTCTCTCTTCCAGCACACAGAAAAACATTAAAACCTGCCTATTTCCTTGGCTGTTGGGGCCAGGATGATGGGAGTCCCTGTGTGGAGGAAGATAATAATTGATCTACTAAGGATTTTTCTTAACTTTAATTGAAGTTATTCCTTTTCATTTATTTCTTCTTCCTCTTCTTCCTTTCCTTCATAAGTAAACCACCCAGAATTGCAGTTGTTCAAGTTGGAGGGGAGGGACAGAGAGAGGATATACATTGCTTACAAAAATAAACAACCCCATACCCCAAACTGGATAATTTATTCTAGCGTTCATGTCAACTCAGCCCTTTTATCTTCCTCTCCCTGAAGAGCTTTGTCTTCATGTCTGTGTGGTGGAATGTATAACCTTAAGAGTGCAGCTTAGTATTTCAGCTGTTTAGTGTCCTGTTAGGGTGCATCAGTTTGAAAAAAGAACATGATAAGCTCTTAACAGAATTGCTTAGGAGTGGAAGACTGTGACTATTTAGATAGAGGGGTTTTGGCTCAGTGATATAACTCTAGTCTGTCAAAACCATTAACCATTATTGTTCAAATCAATAATCATTACTTAGTTCTCAACATAGAAAATTGTGTTGCTACTTTCCACAAACTTTCATTGTATTCATTTCTAGATAAAGAATCTTGATAAGAATCAAATCAAATCAAATCAAATTTATTCATTGCATATATGTATGCTTCCAAGATGGCGCCATAACAAAGGCAGCCGTCGTGGCCGCTCCGACCCCCAACCCTGTAGATACCCCTATAGATACCTATAGATACCCCTGG
>JAEANM010016874.1:0-13133 GCA_017656035.1 Myanophis thanlyinensis
AAATAAACAAATAAACAAATAAACAAATTAATTCCTCCAGGCCTTCCTGTCCTCTCCCCCAGAGTCCATTTAAGCTCATGCTGACTGCTTCAGTGACTCCATCCAGCTACCTCATTCTCTGCTGTCCCCTTCTCATCGCTAAGGTAAAGGTAAATGTAAAGGTTCCCCTTGCACATACGTGCTAGTAGTTCCCGACTCTAGGGGGCGGTGCTCATCTCCATTTCTAACCCGAAGAGCTAGCACTGTCTGATCACGATTCCGCGGTCATGTGACCAGCATCACTAAACACCAAAGGCGCACGGAACACTGCTCTCATCTCTACCATGGCTCAAATGCCCGGTTTGGCTTAGGAAGAAATAGAAGAAAAAGGAAGTCCCCTCTGTATCGTTTGGTTCTTCTTCACAAAACCCTTTTCTAGCCGTTCTCTTTGATTTTTGCCAGGCCTACCAAGTTATGTCCAAATCACAGGTCTCAATTACAAGTGAATCTGGCATGCCACATGGCTTAGTGCACCCTGGTGAACATGATTAATCAAAGCTGCCTGCCCAGGTCAGGAACATATCAAAATGCAAATAGGCCCTTTTCAAGGGAGTGAACGCTCAAGAGATGGAGGGAATGTGAAGCAGCATGTTATTGCAAGAGAAGAGCAAATTAAGAGAAAGGATGTCGATTTAGAGGAAAAAGAAGACACAGATGCGTGTGAGCATATATGGGATCCAGGATTATAATTTGTGTGCAAATCTCATAGGACCACCCATACATCCTTCAAACAGAAACATTTTTTTCACTATTGGCCCATTAATTCATAAGATTATTCCAAACCTAAATTAGAATGGAAAAGAAAAAGGGGATCTGATAACATTTCACCTGCAGTTACTACTGCTAAAAAAACAAACCAACCCCCCCCCCAAACCAAAAAAGCTATGCATCCATTCAAGAAATTCATAGATAGAAAATATGGGGCTTTTATCATAAAATTTAACTATACAGCATTACATAGACAAACTATTCAAAGAAAGCAACTTCACACTCCACAAATCTCCAAATTGCTTGTTTCAATATCTATAGTCCAGTATTATTTTTGTAGCTCCCAAACTATGCTAAAATCCCAGTCATAATTTTCACCTATATCATACACATTGCAAGCCTCTAGACAGAAGTGAAGACAGACTCCGAAAAATGATTATAGCTCTTTTTTTTTTGTTAGCTGCAAAGGCCATGGTATCTGAAGACATGGGAGTCTCTTGGGAAAGGGGGGGGAGGAGAGAGCTAATACCTCAACTTTATTCAAGACAATTTTGCTGGAGCACTAATTCTAAAACCCTAGCCATCTGTGTTGCTTCCTTCCCTACATCAACTTTTCATGAAGAAACTTCACTAAATTCAGATGGTTTTACTTTTGAGTAAACTGAAAGGATTTGAGAATGGAAGTGTTAATTTAGCCCTCTACAATCTTCTGGCAAAGCTGACACTAATACCATTTTTGTTTCAAAACTAAAAAGAACGTTCACATTTATGCTACAGCAAAACAGGATGATTCTCTAAAAAGGAATCTGGAATAGGAAAAGACTAAAAATGTAAACAAAGGACATAATGGAAGGATCATAATTCTACCTGTCAAGACTAAAGGCTATATGTTGTATTGAAAAGGCACTATCTGCTCTTTCAAGGACTTGTTTCTCCAAAAAAAGCAGCACTGCCTGGATATCACCTGTTCTAACTCGAGAGTTTTCCAGAAATGCTGGCAGCTCAATTCATTACACCATCCCAGCTTGGAAAGCCAAGCTGAGCAAGTCCACTCTACCATCTCAAAAAAAATAACAACCCACCATCTTTAATTAAACTCGAAAGCCTAGAGCTGTTTTTACTTTAACTCTTCAAGTCTTCCTTGAACAATATGGGTCAGTGTCACAGATTTGGTGTATGTTTTACGGTTCATTGCATAGTCAGCCACATTTATAGTCTGGATTTGGCATTTTTGCCCATCTATCAAACCCTTCCCAAGGACCTGATATAGGCAGATGTTGTTGTTTGATGACGGTTAAAGGTTATCACCGCAGGTTGTAAGCGGTTCCAAGTAAAACTGTCTTCTGCAATTGACTGATAGTGATTTTTGTCAGTGTTGGTGGTGTTCAAGTGGTACTCCAGATGTGTTGTTATCTCCCAGCATCAAAGCAATTCACCCATCGATCAGAAGCATACCGGAGTTTATGCTTTCCATATGCTCTGCCACCTGGTTCACCTGCAGGGGAGAGTACTGATTTCTCTGCAGCAGCCAAGGGCTGCTATCTCACCCACTTACCTATTGTTAGGCCACCTCAGAGGGGTTTGTCTTCCCAGACACCTCAGTTCAAGTCTGAAAAGGGGAGGTAACAATAATACAATACAGACTACTGGTCCTGCACATGGCAAAGAACTCACACCCCTCGGGATTACAAGTGCATTGCACAGGAGGTAGCAACGGGGAGGAGAAAGCACCAGCAACTTTTAGAAGAAGGAAAAAAAATTAAAAAAATAAATAAACGAAGGCGCCGATTTCCCCAAGACCATAACACCGTTTAAAAAAAAAAAAACACCAACCACCCGCTTGGCTTTGACTTGCTTTTTTGATTCGGTCCATCCTTCCGCAGAAGCCCGCAGGGTGTATCCCCTCCGGCGCCCCCGCGGTGCGCTCGGCTTCCCGGGGGAGTGATAAG
Organism: Myanophis thanlyinensis; assembly: GCA_017656035.1. NCBI lineage: Eukaryota > Metazoa > Chordata > Lepidosauria > Squamata > Homalopsidae > Myanophis > Myanophis thanlyinensis. The sequence continues at coordinate 2,697 of JAEANM010016874.1, forward strand.
CAAAGCAGGAATTACTGCCGCCTGACACTTTAATGAGGCAGCGTCCTGGCCGACATTAATATTGCGAGGCCTGCAATTCCCCAGAGGCCTTTTGAGGGGGAAGCAAGCCAGCGCCTGGAAAATCAAATAAATAAATCTCGGCTAAACGCCGACGAGACCGCGGGAGCGCGCGGGGCACTCACCTGATTTCCCCGGTGAGCGAACACCGGCAATCAGCGCCCTGCTTAAACGGAGGCGGCGGATGATTTATTCCTTCTCCAACAGGCTTAGATGGGGGCCGCAGCCGCGGCGAGCGGGGCGCGGAGCGGAAGCGCCAGCGGTGAGGGAAGCAGCTCGGGAGGCCACCGCTCGATCCCAAATTAATTGGAATATTTTGTCCCATCAAACCCATTTAGTGCCGCGTGTGGCCCACGTCCAACAAAGAGAGATGGCTGCGCTTCTGGGCTGGGTGGCGGGAGAAGAAGGGGTTGCTGACTGGACTTGGCAAGCTTGCTGACCGGCTGGCCTCGGCTTTGAAAGTAAGCGGGCTTCCCGGGGTGGAAACAAACTTCCTGGGAAGATCGGTGGCCGGTGTGTTGTCAGTAGAAAACCTTGGTCTTATAAAGGCATTTGGACTCTATTCGGACACTCACACGTGTGTGATTAAAGTGGGCTGTTCACAATTCCCCCCTCCCCCCATATAACTGATTATATGTTTTCAAGGCCTTTCAGTTCCTAGCCATCTCATACAGGTAGTCCTCGATTTACAACAGTTCATTTAGTGACCGTTCAAAGTTACAAGGGCACTGAAGAGAGTGACCTTTTTTTTGAAAAGTTTTTTTATTTTTTCCATTTTATAAATCAAATACAACAGTCATCAATTCGCAGGCCACTTGGCTAAGTAGATATATTATCTACTATCATCATTTTTTACCTTCTATCTAAATATAACCATAATTATACATCTCAATATATCATATCAAATTATGTCATACAATGCCTTTTCAACAATTTACGGTATATTCTTTGTATTCTCCATGTCTCTATTATACCAATCATACCTTGTCTTCTATCTATATTTCTTATTTCTCTCATCTAACCATTGATAAAAGGCTTTCCATCTCTTATTAAATTCACTTATTTCTTTTTCATTTATTTCCATAGTCAATCTATCCATTTCTTCACATTCTAGGGAGTTGAAGTCCAAACATCTTAAAGTCCCCAAGGTTGAGAAACACTGTGATAGAAGGAGTGAGTGCACGCTTGGGAGATTTGAAATATCAGGTTAGGGGAAGATTGTCATGGAGAAACTCTTATCTACAGACCACTTTTCCTTCTGTTGGTATTTCCTCCATTTTCCTATGTTGTGCAAATACTATCCTCGCTGCTGTTAATACATGTAGAATCAGATATACAATTTCTTTACTATAACTCTGTGATAGAGTGACATATTGACCGTTTTTCACAGTTATGATCCCCAAAAACGTGGCCCAGATGCTTGGCAACTGCTTCATATTTATGACCATTGCTGTGTCCCAAGGTCGTATGATCCCCTTTTGCGAAACAGAGTCAAATGGGGAAGCCAAGTTTACTTAACAGCAAGGTTGCTAACATCAACGGCAGTGGTTCATTTAACAACCAGGGCAAGAAAGGTCATAAAATGGGGCAAAACTCACTTAACAAATGTCTCACGTAACAACAGAAATCTTGGGCTCAATTGTGGTTGTAAGTTGAGGACTATCTGTAGATAAGAGTTTCTCCATGACAATCTGTCCCTAACCTGGTGTTTCAAATATCCCAAGCGTGCACTCACTCCTTCTATCAGTGTTTCTCAACCTTGTGGACTTTAAAATGTTTGGACTTCAACTCCCAGAATTCCCTAGCTTTGCTGGCTGGGGAATTCTGGGAGTTGAAGTCCAAACATCTTAAAGTCCCCAAGGTTGAGAAACACTAGCTTGAGACTATCCATCTTTCTGCTGGTCTTTCTCTTCTCTTTCCTTCCACCTTCCCAGAATTACAGTCTTTTCTACAGAGATGGTTCTGCATGTTATATAAAGTGAAGTTAATAAAAAGAAAAGGAGCAGGAAGCCTCAGGTGGAAATTCACCCTCTGGAAGGAAGCTCACTGAAGGACGTTGCATTACTGTAGTTAATTGTTTCTTCAGCTAATCCACCTTGCAGTGTTGTTGTGGGGAGGATTAGAAGGAAAGTTATGACTTGCTCCTGAATGCAAAGTGGCACATAAATTAAATAAATAAATGCAGCCCAAGCATTTAATCAATTATCCAATGCCAATTCTTATATTGTGATGCTGCTTTTCAACAGAACAAAAAACACTTTTCAGGAAAGAGCAGGGGAAAGTGGGAGTGGTCTTAGTAACACAAACTATAGTATTGTGCAGCTCCCCCCCCCCTTTTTTTTTTTCCTCTTCACTAAATGATCTACACACAGTAAGAAAATGTAAAGAACCACAAGGAGCAACAGAAAAGTGGCAAATGGAAGAAAATATTTTGGATTCCATCCATTTATTTGGAACCGATTAAAATTTAGCGCTTGAAGCAAGATGATTGTTTTATTGAATTCTTGGGTGGAAGTATCCAAATGTTCCACCACTTCCAACTTATAATGAAGAAACTAGTTAAGATATGCACATCCTGGATAAGATTTTTTTATAAAAAACTGCATAGTGTTTCAGAACAGCAGATGGGTTTTCTTTAATATTCCATTTTTTTCTGAAATAATCTGCTGATTGTGTCTGTCGTGTTGCACACTTAAGAGGTATGAACCTTGCCAGGAAAAATAAATATCAATTTTGGAAGCTCTCAGAGGGCATGAATAGATTACAGAAGGAAACACTGGTGACCATGTCAGCCAAATATTTTAGGGCCAACCAAGTTGCATAGGAGATTTGGTCTAGTGGTTAAGGCACCAGGCTAGAAATCAGAAGACAGTCAGTTGTAATCCCACCTCAGGCATGAAAGCTGGCTGCGTGACTTGGGCCAGTTATTCTCTCTCAGACCAACAACCTCACAGGGTTGTTATGGGGAAAATAGGAGGAAAAGGTACTACTATATGTTTGCCACCTTGAATTGTTTATAAAAAAATAATAAAGGTAGAATAACAGCAAAAATATGTACAGTATAGTCAAAGCAGAAACAATAATTCACATTATCACTTGTGTATTTGTTGCTTGTTAGGCTGTACATTTAGTGGAACTGTGATGGAGATTGCTTTCTAGGTAGTCCTCAACTTACGACCACCATTGCGCCCACACTTCTGTTGCTAAATTGAGACATTTGTTAAATAAATTTTGCCCCATTCTTGCCACAGTTGTTTAGTGAACCCCAATAGTTATTAAATTAGTAACATGGTTGTTAAGCAAATCCGCCTTTCCCATTGACTTTGCTTGTCAGACGGTCCCAAAAGGGATCATATGACCCTGGGACACTGCAACTATCATAAATATGAACCCGTTGCCTAGTGTCTGAATTTTGATCACATAATCATGGGGATGTTGCATTGGTCATAAGGGTGAAAAACAGTTGTAAGTTGTTTTTCCCCCAGTGCCATTGTAACTTTGAATGGTCACTAAATGAACTGTAAGTTGTAGACTACCTGTATTTCCTTCACAAGATATCTGTTCCTTCACAAAATTGAAATCACTCCAGAAAATGGAAGACAGAAAATAAGTACATAAAGAGGTTGGGTTAAATTTGTTACTATAAGTTCCCTCCGTGAAACATGAAATGAGGGGCAGTAAAGATTTTCCTGAGAGGAAACCTGAGGTATTGCTAAGACAAAAGAATCTTGTATTCCCCAGACTCTGCCATTCTCAGGGGTCATGACCATTTACAGTGTCTGCTGCCATCAATTGCTTCCTTACTCCTAGCTTGGTTTTGCACCCACCCACAAAAGGAAACATGGGGAAGCCCCTTTTCTCCTCTTCCCTCACATATACTTCTGCCACATTTATCACCTGGTGTCTAATGCTCATGGAGCGTGAATCTCCTGTCACAACTAATTCCTGGGTCTCACACTTCAGTATGTGTCCATATGTGTGTGTGGAGTTATAAGAAGAGCTGCACAAGATATCTCTGCCAGTTTAACTCTTTGAGGTAAGGAAATGGCATCAACACTGTCCCTTCAAAAGGAACAGAAATCTGACTTTTCCCAGTTCATAGGACAGAGCTTAGAGTTATCTTCTGCAGCTAGGTTCTCTTAAGGGTTTTGTTTATGGGGAAGGAGAATTGAAATATACCTTAGAAAAAACCTGTTATATACACCCATATTTTATAAGCATGAGCATAGTCTAGATTAAAAAGGGAATTGAAGCAAGTCAAAGGCTAACTCTCCTTGATCAGAACTGCATTGGAAGATCTTGATTTAGGCACACTAGTAATATTTGACACAGACTGAACACAACTTCAGGAGGTTAAAAAAAAATCACACATTTTTGCCTGTGTGTGGTGCCTCCATCAGAAATTGAAGTGCAGGGCCTTCACCAGAAATTGTACAGCTGTGTCTTCGAACAGTTAAAAAAAGCAGATTTCAAAAAACACAGTTTGTAGCAGGGACGTTTCCTTATATTCAAACTGGGCAGCTGCAACTAGAAACCATTAATATACGAATTAATAATGTATAAATTAATAAAACAGTGGTGTATAGCTTCTTGCAACCGCAATTATTTTTTGAAAACGCACCGTACAGCATGGAATTGGAGATTTTATCCATTAGCAAACTCCAAGAACAGCAGAGCTTATATCTTCATCTCAAGGTCATTAATCCTTGGGAAGGCAGTAAGGTTCGGAGGGCATTCATAACATCTGTTCTCTTTCCACAGAATTCTTGCCATCTATTGGGGCATCTTGTTTCTTACGGCCTTACTATTGCTTCTGTTTTCAGATGGGAAAAAATTGCCTGTTTCTTTTAGAGGTTGTTGTAAACAATTTAACATTAGAAGTTGTTTATGACATGGCTATAGCTGTGAAACTGAAGGAGGAAGCTATCAATTATCACCCACATTGGCACTCTTGGAAAATAAGACTATTTCCTGTCAAGCTAATTACAGGTAGTCCTTGACTGAGGATCAAGGCTGGATCCAGAATTTACACTGTTGAGCAAAGGGATTGTTAAGTGCGCTTTATTTTACAACCTTTTTTGCCATGGTTTTGTGAATCACTGTTGTTAAGTGAATCATGGTGTTGTTATACTATACTTCCGTGTCAGAAGCACTGAAGCAATTTTGTGGTGAAAGGATCAGCCAGAGACATCACCATTTCCTGGGGGATGCCTGTTGGGGGCTCTTTTCACATTGCCCACCAAAGTGGTATCCATTTATCTATTCACTGTTGCCTGCTTTCAAACTGCTGAGTCGGAAGGAGCTGGAGCATGTGATGGGAGCTCATCCCATCCCGGGGCAGTAAACAGGTCTTGAATGTGAGCCTGCCAATCATCAGCCACAGTGTCCTAACCCTGTGAACCATTGCACTCCTATGATATTGCTAAGTGAATTTAGCTTCCCCTGTTGATTTTGCTTGTCAGAAACCAATTGGCAAAGTTGTAAATGACAATCACATGACTCCAGGAAGGAGTACCTGTATATGGCTAGGTCATTGTTTTGTGTGTGTACATGTGTTATTTATAACAACAATATGCCATGAGCTTTAAGAAGGATGTTTTCACCATGTGTGTCAAAATTGCTGTGGGATTTATGGTGGTCTCCCATTTATGCGCTAAATAAACTCAATCCTAGTTATTCTTTTTGAAATCAGCCACATTTTGCAATATACAGAAGTCAATAACTGCTTTCCATGAGGAAAAAGCCAATGATTGCAAAGGTGGGATGGAACTGTAAGCAAAGGAAATTGAGAGGGATCTTGGAGTCTTAGTGGACAACCAATTAAAAAAGAACTGACAAAGTTCCTAAATTGTATGAACAGAGGGATTCAGTCAAGATCAAGTTAGCTACTAATACCACTCTATAAAGCCTTAGTAAGGCCACATCTAGAATACTGCATCCAGTTTTGGTCACCATGCTATAAATAGATGTTGAAACTCTAGAAAGAGTAGACACAAACAACCAAGATGATTAGGGGACTGGAGGCTAAAACATACAATGAAGGTTGCAGGAACTGGGCATGGCTAGTCTAGTGAAGAAAAGGACCAAGGGTGACATGATAGTAGTGTTCCAATATTTGAGGGGCTGTCACAGAGAGGGGAGGGTCAACCTATTTTCCAAAGCACCTGAAGGCCAGACAAGGGATAATGGATGGAAATTGGTCAAGGAAAGATTCAACCTAGAAATGAGAACTTTTTTGACAGAACAATCAACCAGTGGAACAGCTTGCCTTCAGAAGTTGTGGGAGCTTCATTAATGTAGGCTTTCAAAAAGAGATTGGACTGCCATCTGTCATAATGGTGTAGAGTCTCCTGCTTGTGCAGGGGGTTGGACTAGATGACCTACAAGATCCCTTCCAACTCTGTTAATCTGTTAATCTGAGGGAGAGATGTAGGAAATTAGCTTTCCCACCTGTTACTTCTCAGATCCATGTTTCTTTTCACAGTGTTGAGCAGCTGTTTTTGTTAATCTGGAAGATGAGCAGTTTCCTCCAAAAGGGTTAATGACCCGCCACTGCTAGAGAATCAAGTTAATGAAAAATTAGTGACTGCAAAATGACCCTGGCTGGGATTCCCCTGATCACACTGCATGTGGCCTGTTTGCAAGGCAAATCACAGTTGGCATAATACTAATCTCTCCCTGCCCCGCTTCATTTTATCTGGATGTGTTAAAATCAAAATTTTATGGCACACATTTTGCTTCCTCAAATTAGTACCCTCCATATGTTCATGACTGTGCAGTTCTCAGGCCTCTGGAGCTAAACTGAGGTTACTATTTGAACGTTAAATTACATTAACTGGATTTGCATCACATAATGCTAACATCCAATTGGCTAGTTTCTGGTGCATGTACAGGTAGTCGTTGACTTACATTTAGTGACCGTTCAAAGTTGCAACAGCACTGAAAAAAGTGACTTACGGCCATTTTTACACTTACAACCCCATGGTCAAAATTCATGTACTTGACAACTGGTTCATATTTATGACAGTTGCAGGATGCCGGGTTCATGCGACCAACCTTTTTCCAACCTTCCGACAAGCAAAATCAACGGGGAAGTCAGATTCACTTACCGTAACAAACCTGTTACTAATTTATTAACTGCAGTGATTCACTTAACAATTGTGACAAGAAAGATCATAAAATGGGACAAAACTCACCTAACAAATGTCTTACTTAATGACAGAAATTTTGGGCTCAGTTGTAGTTGTAAGTTGAGGACTATCTGTCCTGAGGCAGAGTTGGGCTAAAGAGAGCAAATTTGGTGAGGTGGTGAAGGTGATAGTCTAGAAACCAGGAGATGGTGAGTTATAGTCCTGCCTGCCATAGGCATGAAAATCAACTAGGTGATTTTGGGCCAGTACTCTCTCAGCCCAATCTGCCTCACAGGGTTGTTATTCTGAGGCAAATAGGAGGAAGAAGGAACATCAAGTATATTCACTGCCCTGAGTTTCTTATAAAGTAATAACGGCAGGATAAAAATCTAATAAATAACCACACTATAGTTTACTCAGACATAACCACTGATGTCTACTACCTTCTCCCAGGTAATAAAGCCAAGGTGAATACCAAATCCTATTTACCCAAACCTGTGTGTGGCTTACAATAGTCCAGGGCCCCTTTTATCTGATACTTTCTGAGGGCTTCATCTCTATATTTGAATGCATCTCCTGGATAGATTAAAAATCCTGGCTAATGGGATTAAAACAAAGCTCACTTCAATGACAAGCAAAGGGAAGATGTCGTGTTACCACCATGGCATACCAAATGCCAACATTATTTTGATTACCGTATTTTATTTTCCTGTTGTGTCCTTCCTATCTGGAGTGAAAGGAATAAAGTAACAGCGCTAGACAATCTACACAGCTCCAGATTGTAGCCAAGACTGATGAACGAAGCAGCTTCTTTTATCCCATGCTGAATTGAACAAAGCCTTGGATGTACTTGTTGAAGGGAAAGGAAACCAGGATGTCCATCGCCAACTTTGGAAAGTACCATATTCCAAACTAGGATGAGTAATGTGCCTGCTTGTTCTTGATATAGGCAGTCCTTAGGTTACAACTTTTCATTTAGTGACCGTTCCAAGTTACAGAGGCACTGAAAAAAGTGACCTATCACGATTTTTCACACTTAAGACCATTGCAGCGTACCCCATGGTCACATGATCAACATTCACCTGCTTGGCAACCGGTTCATATTCATGACAGTGGCAGAGTCCTGGGGCCATGTGATCACCTTTGGTAGACCTTCAGACATGCAAAGTTACTGGGGAAACCAGATTCGCTTAACAGCTGTGTTGCTAACTTAATAACTGCAGTTTCATTTAACCACTAGGACAAGAAAGATTGTAAAATGGGGCAAAACTCACTTAACAACTATCTCGTTTAGCAACAAAATTGTGGGGGGAGAGTCAATTATGGTCGTAAATCGAGTTTTATTTTATGTTATAGTTCTGAGTTTTATTCTCTGTAGGGATGCAACTAGTAAGGTGATTCTTTCCTTTGTTCACACTGATAGTATCAATAGATGCCATCACTCACTCCAGCTGTCCTTATACTATATGACAGGAACTGAAAGAACCAGAAAGAACGAGCGATAAAGAGACTGACATAGCTTCCCAGAGGCTTCTCCTGCAGAAAGAACAGATTTCACTGTGTACATTTGGACTCATTCAGCTTATCTTTTTAAAGATGAAGTCTTTCCTGAGGCGAGCTCCGTTCCTGGCGGCTGCATGGTCACATGTTTCCAGCCCCTTGTGTACATCAGGTCAGGAGATCAACGCCACAGGAAAACTAAGTCTACTTTTATTGAAATTGGTTGTAATAACAGAATCTTGCACCTCCTCTCCATTTTTGTACTATACTGTAGTAAATCAGGGTGGTAGCTGAGCTGCTTCCAAATATTATGTTTCTCAGCACTTAAAAAATGTTTCAGGCCCTTTTGCCTAGGACAATTCCTGCAAATTTCCATCAAGGTTATCTTTCTTACTCTCGGTATATCTAGAAAATATTATTGGCAATAATAGCAAGGCTGTTTTCTATTGCCTTCTTCCACAGTGCCCCTAGACACACTTGGATTTCTTAGTTGCATCCTATCCAAGTTCCAGGCCTGTTACTACTGCTGTCCACTGAGTGAAAGGTAGTTCTAGCGGCATCTGGAATTATTCAGGGAAAAGACACAGTGCCCTAAATCTCTGCTGCCCGGTGCTTTCCCAGGAAAATTCTGCTTTGAGTCATTCTCAGTTAGAAATATGAGCTTGAAAAAGAGAGGGAAAGAGGGAGGGAAAGTACAGCCCAGAACGCAGCAACAACTTGATATGTTTGTAGACCAGAACATGCCTTGAATCTGAAGCAAGAATCAATCAGGAAAACTAATAGTGTTAGCAGCTTCTGAGGACACTGCTTAACGTATGGAAGGAGTGGGGGACAGTGCCCCCTGGTGGTGGTGAGAAAGGGGTGAGCATAGGTACTGCATACTCTTACCTTGAAAACAGACACTTACAGCCAGGGAGATAGATACCAGTCACATCAAGAGTGATGACCTAGCTCATAAGCAATTGACCCCATGAATACCCTTGGGACAGGCAGGACAGCTACTAGGGTAAGTCAAGGAGAAACTCCTGCGATTTACATGAGTTGTGATGAATACTACTACCGTACATAGTTATCTTGCTCTCCTCCCAGAGCACAATGTAGTTTCCATATCAAGGTAACTTCAGCCCACCCTAACAATATGTAATTATCAGAATGACTGGTTTCACACATTACACTGAATTTGAATGTAGTTATTTTGAATATGGCTAAGTGTGTTAAGGAAACATAGCCACTGTATTTGTAAACCAGAGTTTGTGGTTTAGGATGTTGGATGACAGATGCAATCAGCGACCGGCCTCAGGTTACACAGGAGCTGAAGGATAAGCTGCAATTTTCACCCTTCTGTTGATTTATCAAGCAGGCTACTACTACATTGCTTTGGTTCTGAGTGGTCCAGGGTCCCGATGATCCAATAAGCACTCATGCAGCTAGTCCATTCCAGCTGTAAAGTGCTGCTTCCCACTAGAGGGAATGTAAGGAGCATTTCATTTCTCTTCAATGCAGAATCATCCCTTTTTGAAGAGGCAACTGGACTTTCTGGGCTTTTGGGTGGGGGAGATGTTTCGCTTCTTATCCAAGAAGCTTCTTCAGCTCTGAAGAAGTTCTGAAGAAGCTTCTTGGATGAGAAGTGAAACACCTTCAAAGAAAAACCAGAAAGTCTAGTTCAGGGGTGAGGAACCTTGGCTCCTTCATGACTCATGGACTTCAACTCCCAGAATTCCTGATCCAGCCATGCTGGATCAGGAATTCT
>JAEANM010016875.1:0-13133 GCA_017656035.1 Myanophis thanlyinensis
TATGGGGCAGCCCATGATTTTTTGTGCTGTGCTCATTACCCTCTGTAGTGCCTTCTTGTCTGCAGTTGTTAAGCCAGCATACCATACCATGCCACAGTATGTGAGGATTCTTTCTATTGTAGACCGGTAGAAGGAAGTCATCAGCCGCTGTGCCACCTGGTTTTTCCGTAAGACTCTTAGGAAATGGAGTATCTGTTGGGCCTTCCTGTCCACCTGGGACATGTTACTTTTCCAGGTGAGGTCCTGGCTGAGGTGTACTTCCAGGAATTTGAAGGAGGAAACCTTCTCCATGCTGCCCCCCTTGATGTAGGGCAGGTTCCTCCCTCTGTTTCCAGAAGTCCAACACCATCTCCTTAATCTTGCTGATGTTTAGGTGTAGGTTGTTTTCTGAGCACCATGTAGTTAAGTTCAGGATTTCTTTCCTGTATGTTGTTTCATTCCTTCCTGTAATAAGGCCCAGCATGGTGGTATCATTTGCAAACTTTATTCCATGTTGGATGGGTCTGAAGGTATGCAGTCATGTGTGTACAGTGAATACAAGTAGGGACTAAGCACACATACCTGAGGGGAGCCTGTGCTGAGCTTCAGGGAGGAGGATGTAAAGGACCCAGCCTGGTCCATCAGGAAGTCTCTAATCCAGTTGCAGGTGAGGGAATGTCTTAATTTAAGTCAGTCAGCTTTTTGATGAGGATGCCTGGCAGAATGGTGTTGAAGGCCGAGGTCTCTTCCATCCCTATGATTCTAACATTCAGTATCAGAAGTAACAGAATGGAGACTAGCAGATCAATGTCAATTTATAGTATGAAATAAAATATTCACAGAATTGGAATCTAAAGAAGTGCAAAAGTCTCTCCAGGGCAAAGAAATTGAAGCCTTGCCAGAAGTAGTTAGAGGCAAACCAGAGACAGTAGAGGGAGCAAGCATAGATATTGAATTATCATCATGCCTTCTTCTCAGAAAGAACAAAATTGTCTAGCTAGAAAATGACCTGAATACAAAGCTGAGTATCCAGAACAGCACAAAAACAACAGAATAAGACTACTTGCATTGAAGTTTGTTTCAAAGAAACAGTTAACACAAATATTAAAAGATAATAATCCTGTAATATCAAATATAAAAAGCTTACTGCAAGAAACAAACCAACACTGTACAACACAGTTTTAGTTATAACTGAACACTGAAATGCAAAATTAACAAAGAAGAAAAAAAGCCAACCAGTGCACTGATGAAACAGAAAAACAGGCTGGAAAATAAGATCAGCATGTTAAGTCAGATGCAAGCAAACTACAACAGGTGAAAGACAAGAAGCTGAAGAACAAAAAGAATACTTGAAGGACAAGAAGGTGAAGAACAAGAATACCTGATCAAGAAATATCACCAAGAACAGTGGTCACCAACCAGTCATCCGTGGACCACTGGTGATCTGTGAGAAAATTTTGGTGGTCTTCAGAAAAATTATTTGCATTTTTTTATGTTGCACTAAATCAGAGGTCCTCAGACACTGAGCTTGGCTGCCTGTTTAGTAGTGCCAACCCCTCTCTCCATCATGGGAGTCCAGTCACCACAGCAAGCAGTTGCAAAACTCCCACCACCCAGGAGGAGAAGAGCATGCTGGAACCCAAATGTTGGGCCTCGCTGGCCTCAGAAGCCAGGGATTCTGCAGGCATCCCAGCCACATAAAGGCCACCCAAATCCCTGGGTTGTTTGCAACTCAAATGAGCCACACAACCACTCCATTTGCCTGCCTACCCACTCCCCCTGGGCCTGCTAGGAACTGTCTGCCCCAAACCAAGTGGCAGGAGGGACTGGTTGGTTGAGGCCAGCACTACTCCTTGCATGTTGCACCACTTGCAACATTGCATGTTGCATGTACCACCCTCTATAACAGAGATTTCCAGCCCCACCATGAGCTGCCTGACCAGTCCTATATCCCAGAGCTCTAGCCACAGGACTGGCCCATTGGTTGTCCCAGAGCTCCTCCATCTGGGTGCACCAGCCTGCTGGAAGAGCTCCAGGTGGAGGAGCTGTTCTGAGATGACCAATGGGCCAGTTCTGTGACTAGAGCTCTGGAATATGGGACCAACTTTCCCACTGACATCAGCAGGCCACCATCAGTCTGTCCGTCTTCTTTTTCCTTCACTCAACTTCCCCTTGAGAGAAGGAACACAAAAGAGGTTCTTAGAAGGCTGTGTGCCCATACCAGGTGCTTTATCTCAGGTCTCCTGCCTGAAAGCCTTGCAGATGGGAAGCAAAGAAAAAGCACCTGGTCTGGGCACACAGCATTCCAGCATCGAGCTAGGTTGATGTCCCTCTGTGTTGGTCCAGCAGACAAAACAGAAAAGGCGGGCAGAGAGAAACAGTCTAGTTGCCAAGGTACTCCAGATTGGGAGGCTAGTGAACCGAAGAGCTTCTTCCTCAACTCCCAGGAGCATGGGACTTCTTGCAACTGGGTCCTGAGCTCTCTTACAGTTTATTTTGCTGCTGAAAGATGGGCTGCAATGGTCCCAGCTTGGCACACACCAGCTACTTGCTGTCACCCATGCCAGAATTTCTGCAGAGAGTCTTCCCCTTTGGGGTCTTTTTGTGTGGGTTGGAGGGGGGCAGAAATTCCAACTTGGGAGTCTGCTTCAGCCTCCTGGTGCAGGGTTTTGGGTGAAGGCTGGAAGGAAGTGCTGCTGGTGGCAAAGAGCTGGAGGGCCTTATTCCAGTGGAACTGCATCATGGCCTGGAACTGGCTGACTATCTCAGCCCGCTGAGTCTCCAGGCGCCAGTACCTGGCCTTGCAATCCTGCAGGTCTTCCCTCTGCTTTGAAGGCCTAGGCTCATAGTCCTCAGTGAGGTACTTCTGCTGAGCCTCCTTCTCAATCAGATCCAATTTGAACTGAGCAAGGTGTTTTGCCAACTCTTTCTCATGGTGGCTGCTTAGATCCAACAACTGCTTCCTGTTGGGGCCCTAAGGAGCCCAGGCTGGGAGGGGAGGGGCAACTAGAGGCCGGCAAGACACCCCTTGATGTGAGTGACAGCAAGTTGGCCATGTCCACCCAGTCACATGCCCACCCAGCTGGTCTTTAGGCAGATCATGTTAATGGTTCATGGGATTTAAAATTATGTATTTAGTGGTCTCCGAGGTCAGGTTGGGGACCCCTGACCTAGAAACAAGGAAGATCAAAGTAGCATTAGAAATAATAAAACAGCAGATAACAGGAATAGCCAAGAAAAGTGACATATTTGAAGCTCAAATTACACACTATAGGAAAAATCTCCAATTTCAGTCAAAATATAAACATTTTTACCAATTTATCACTGAAGAGACTACAGTGAACCAGTCAATACCTGATAAAGAATAAAACTTTGTAATTCTGGATACAGCTGTGGGACAACCCAAATAAATATAGCATGAATGCAGCTTATAAAAAAGGTTGATACGTATAAAAAAAGAAGCTGAAATGAAATAACTTTTAATAACAGCAAATGGTAGAAAAAAGAGCAAAGGAGCTCAAGAATTGGTCAATACCATGTGAAGATGAAGTGCATGAATTTTGATCAAAATGTGTGACTGGTTACACCCATTCATTTCCAAGCATTATAAACAGCTTATTTCAAAGAGATGAAATAGAAAATTGTTTAACATGTGGCAAAATCTAGCTCATCATGGAAGATCCAACAAAAGATGCAGCATCAGACAACTATAGGCCAATTAATTGTTTACCAGTAATTTTCAAATTGCTAACTGGTATGGTAGCTGATGTGGTCCAACATCAGTAGTAGTTGAAAACAAGCTCTTTCCCTCTGTGCAAAAAGGAAACTGTCCAAACAGCAGAGGAATAAAATATCAGATTCTAATTGACAAGATGATTCTGGAAACCTGTAAGAGAAGGAAGATCAACTTGCATATGGTTTGGATTTATTACAAGAAGGCATTCAACTCACTGTCTAGAAATAACAGGAATCAGTAGAAACATCAGAAGTTTCAATGAAAGATCAATGGCACAATGGAAAATCACAGAACACAAAAACCTGCAAATAAATGTAGAATGACTATGGTAAAAGAAAGCAAAGATAGTGCCAAAGGTAATTTGGGTGCAACCTTGGGTGCAATTCCAAAACATCTGGATTATCACTTGAATACCATTGGCATTTGCAAAATTCCCATCAGTCAATTGCAAAAAACAGCTTTACTTGGATTAGTTTACATACTACAACGATACCTTTAATATTACTGTATATACACAACAACATCCCAGGAGTTTGGGAAAGACTCAATAGTAAAACAAAAATGTCAAATCCAGTCTAAACATAAAGCTGATTGACTAAACATAATAATATGTTTGATTTAGAGGTCACCTAATTATGGAAATCTTCAAATATATTGGTCTATAAATATGTTCCAGCTTTAATTTCTGAAATAAGATCTTCTTAGAAAAGGGGCAAAATAAATATTATTAGAAATACTTTCTAATATTTTTTACAAGGATTAAAACCATTAACTAGATATAGATACAATAATCCAGTTCAACTGCATTTATCTTTCTTTGCACATGAAGAACTCTATGCAAAATATAAAGCTGCAGCATCCTGGATAATTATTAGAAAACAGGGTTGTTTTTATTGTTTCTTTCATACAGCCCCAGGTTTTTGTTTTTGCTTTGAAGCTGTTGTGTTCTAAAAAATGCATACCAGTTGCTAGCAAAAAAGAATCTATGTGCAAGACTATGTGATGTTATTTAGAATAAAGGAGAAGAAAAGTCAATAACTTATTTTCTGCAAGAAAACAACTTTCTTCACATTTGTTTCCCAAAGATTTAATATTGGCTGAAATAGCGTGGAACAGTTTATTATCCTCAAGAAACTGCCCTCTTAAAATACAATCTTGTTTGACTGAGCTGATGTGTCTTTCATCATCCTTTCCATCATAAATTCTATTATGGAGGAAAGCAGTGGGTGTACTATTTATGACTTCACCCAATTGAATCCATCACATGAAGTTTTAGGAAAGCTTTTTTTTAAATATATAAACTATTGAGGGAGGCAAAGGGACAAAAATCAATATAGAACTGTTTTATTACTTCCAGATGAGAAAAATAAGACAACACAGTTGTGTCCTCCAATTTTTCCTATCTGTAATTAGGAGTGAAAATATTTTCCCCATCTCTTAATTTCAATGTAACTGGGATTGATTTCAATTCTGACACTGGTAGGATTGTTAAAAAAAGCTCTATCATCCAAGCTTCAGCAGATGCCTCTCTTGATGACTAAAATTCAAAACATCAGCCTCAGAAATCTTATTTATTAATGTCAGTCCCCACAAAGGCCCCAATACATTTCTTTTTAAAATTGCAGGCAAATATCTAGCTCTTTGCTTGCCCCAAAAAGAGAAAAGCAAACTGAAGTGGTATAAATAACTCAAAACAGTTAGGTGGGGGTTAAACAGAGGCTTTTTGAGAAACAGCTGCAATTTGTCTTCTGCTAAATGGATCTTTTGAGATTATCTATGCCAGCATGGCAACCATTTACCCATGCCCTGATCTCAAAATCTTAGTCACCAGGCAAAGATTCTACAGAGAATCACAGAGATATCCTTGGAGAAGGAATGTGGTAGTTAATAAAAAAGGAATTAAGCCTGGAAAGAAAGAAGAAAGAAACTTAAATGATTTCACCTTCTCTTTCTAATAAAAGGAAGGGAAGGGAAAGTGATGTCAGGATTTCAGAATTGTCTTGCTACTGCTTATGTCAATATCTACAGCCCCCTCAGTCAAAATGCAGACATGATTCAGATGCTATGTTTGATGATGCAATATGGCATTCATTGATCCAAAAATACGAATTTTTGGATCAACGAATGCCATATTGCATCATCAAACAAACCCTGCATCTTCATGGGAAGATGATGATGATGATTGCTTATATCGATAAAGTAGAGTTCCAGTATATCTTGTGGAATCTATTTTCTTACCTGGTCTGACTCGAGCTGACTTAATATGGGTATTCCTGCTCTACTGGTATAGGAGTGCCATATACGATATGCAGAATCACCCCTGTCCCTTTTCTCAGAGAGAAAAAATGCCTCCTATAAACAGTGTGGAACATCTGCTGGTGGATAATCACTGCACTGCAATTGAAGAATTTTTGTTTTATGAATATTAAACTTGTAGGCTTTCTGCCACTATACTTCAGATTATAGATTTTCATTGTTCTAGTGTTTAATAAAGTTTCATTTTATGTTCAGCTTTGGCTGACTTGTCACAACTATTTCAAAAATACAATTAATATCTAATAGTCTCTACACTGGATTTTGCAGTGCTTCTTTAATGTGTTATCCAGAAGTTGCAATTGATACAGAATACAGATAAAAAATTATAAGTATGATCATATAATCCCAATTTTACAACAAAGTATTAGTTGCCCATAAATCACCAAATAAAAGAGTAGCTATTTATTTTTAAAAAATTGTGACATAGGGGCAAATAAGAGATCCACTTCCAGTAGTTTTTCAGAATTCTAGATTCAACCTATTCAGTGCTGATTAAACCTAAAGTCTTCTAAACATTTGAATCTCAATTTGAAAATTCCTCACAAGAAATGTGATTAATTACTCAGTACTATATTGTAAACAACTAGAAATATATGTTCATCTGATGATAATAATTCTGTCAAATCATTCTAAATATCGTTTGACAGCTATACTTTTCTAGATTTGTTTTTATTTTTACTGAACATTTTTAATTATGTAAATTGTAGGACTGTGTGGTGTCTGTTGGGTATTTCATTGAGCTCTTTAACAGGAAGATGATGTATATAGAAATACATTTGATCAACACTGTCAGGATATTGGATTTAAGGCTGAACAGTTAGAAAGGTTGATATAACAGAGGCTGATGCAAGAATGATTCAGCATTTGGTAATGCCCTTTTAAGAAGAAGTCTACAGAAAACTCCCCTTTAAGAGGTGTTTATATAAGGAAGCCATTAAAGGGCATTCCTTCCTTGTTCCTTGTCCTTATTGCTTGTTTCATTGTGACCAGTTTAGTGAGCAGAGTTCTCCATATACCATTAAGAAGGCTGTGGCTGATCAGGTATTTGCTACCATGTGTATTGTATATATTCTGTATATAAACCACTGTTTAATGTCTAAGTCTTTGTGTGCTGTGTTGTTGCTCCTGAGTTGTCTCATGAAAGTAGTCACACTGGAAAAATTCTCACAATGCTGCAAATGCTCTGACAGGTTATTGGTCCAGAGCAGAGAGAAGGTGACTGGAAAGCTTAGAGATAAGAGAAACCCAGTGGGAGCTTGCACCAGAGTAATTGGTTTAATTGTGGTTAGTGGCAATATGGCCTCCATCATTGAAATGGGAGGAGGTTTTTTGGTGTCTCAGCTGAAGGAGACAAACTACATTTCCTGGAAAGTGAAGATGGAGATGTACCTATAGAGAGGAGTTGTGGACAATTGTGAATAATCCACTGGCATTCCTGGATGATGGGGACAATAGAAAAAATGAAAAGGCTTTAGCCAGCATAATTTTATCTCTGGAAGATAGTCAGCTAATGCACGTGAGGGACCTCCAGTCTGCAAAAGAGTGCTGGGAAACGTTGCACAGTGTGTACATGAGAGAAACTGCTGGCAGTAAGGTGTTACTGACTAAGAGACTGTATAAGGCAATGTTGAAGCTGGGAGACTGTGTGTCTACACATCTACAGAACATGAGAATGACATTCGCAGTTATGCCTGGGTGCATATTCACAAAGGCACCAGGAGAAAATGGCAGACAAAGGCCAGGAAGTGTAGGTTTGCGGGTTATGAGTCTGGTTCCAAAGGGTATAGATTTTCAGATGGAACCAGAAAGGTGGTGATTTCAAGATTTGTGAGCTTTGCAGAGCAGAACAACTGGAACAAAGTACATGCAAATTCTGATATGTTTATGCCAATACATAACAATAGTTCTCTAGAAGGAGAAACTACACAGAGCAGTATAGAAAGGAAACAGGAAACAGAGTCAGAAAAGGAAAGACCCGAGGTAAAAAGAGAGGTCATAGAAACAGAGGTCTGAAAGAAGTAATAAGGATTCAGTGCAAGTGAAGGTAGGATGTACAGTGTTAAGATGAACCCTGTAAGTACCAAACAATATGGTTACTGCCTGTGGTAGAACAAGGTAAATGTAAAAGGTAAATGTAAAGGATGTAATTTTAAATGTGAATGTAACAAATGGTAAAAGGAGAAACTGATTAAGTTACTTGTTCTAAAAACTGATGTTGTTATATTAATGAAGCCTGTCTCAGAAGAAAAAAAACATAAAGACTATGTAAAAGCATTTGGATTATTAACTGTTCAGCCTTAAATGGGAGGAGTGTCAGGGTATTGGATTTAAAGACTGATGTAACAGAGGCTGATGCAAGAATGATTCAGCATTTGGTATTGCCCTTTTAAGGAGTCTACAGAAAACTCCCCTTTAAGAAGTGGTTATATAAGGAAGCCATTAAAGGGCATCCCTTCCTTGTTCCTTGTGCCTTGTTGATTGCTTCATTGTGACTGGTTTAGTGAGCAGAGTTCTCCATATACCATTAAGAAGACTATGGCTGATCAGGTATTTGTATTGTGTATTGTATATATTCTGTATATAAACCACTGTTTAACATGTAAGTCGCTGTGTGCTGTGTTGTTGCTCCTGGGTTGTCTCATCTGGAAAAACTCTGACAATGCTGCAAATACTGTGACAAACATTTCAATAAAAACATTAACAATGGGGCTGCTTATACAATAAAACTTCTACGAATATAAGGTTTCTTCTAAACTGTATCCCCAAGACCTGCTGGTGGAAAACTTAAGATGTAGGGAACCAGCCATCTCAAGTTGTGTGATAGAACTTCACCAAGCTTTGGTTATCAAAGTTGGAGAAAAATATGCTTCTCTTGATTTTGGTCAGTTTACATGGAAGATCAAGACTATCATGGTGGACTATGATTTGAAACAACTTAACTTGAGGCTAGAATAATATTAATGGGCAATGCTGATATTGAGTTGAGAAAGAAAGCAAGATGGGTAACTTTAGTAGATTAACCTCCCATCACAATGTCTCTGGAAATTCTCAGTCATCCAAAATCATAGTTGTCCTAAAGGTACTTTTTCAGGAGCAAATGGACTTTCTTGTTTTTTTTTCTTTGAAGATGTTTTGCTTCTCATCCAAAACACTCCTTCCGCTCTGACTAGATGGTGGGGAATGGAAGGATTTATATTCCTTGCAGACAGCTGATCATTTGCATTCTTTTAAAGAGTCATTGAGACCACTTGGAGGTTTATCTGTGTACTCAGCATCATCTGAATAGTGCAAATAGTTTTGGAGCCATTTTGGCTGCAGAATGTTTTCTGTCCTGTGTCCCTTCAGTGTTGAAGACAGGCGCAGGCTGTTAGGGATGAGTTTGTGTTGTCTGCATCTTAAACTGAAGACAAAGTTCCCATAGTCTGCAATTTTTCTGGAAATCCGTTCATACTCCCACACCATTTGAAGGATGTTCATCCCAAAGTAAATAGCTAAACGTCTATGGAGATTCTCAGTTATCCAGGTCATGGTTGTTCCAAAACTGCTTTTTCAAAAGGCAGCTGGACATTCTTGTTTTTTCTTTGAATCACCACCATAATCCTGTTACAGTAAGTAGATAATAAGATAGCAATGTATCAGGTGCATGTTGCTTTTGACCTCCTGATGCTGGCCCTCTTCAATTCCTTCTTCCAGATGCTGGGAATTAATAGCATTGGATGAATACTGACCTGCTTGTGAACTTTCCCTGTAACATTTGGCAGAGTTCCTTGAAAAATATTAAACTGAGTTGAATAAACTGAAGAATGAATCTCTATTCTATTTCTCTTAGTCTTGTTATGAATTTCCTGTTAAGTTTTTGCCAGTATTGGTTACCTTCAGGCAATACCTGACCATTTTTTTTTCAAATCTGACAAAAGTATGGTCCCACCTGGTGATAGTCTTCATAAGAGCCAAGGCAATTTTACATAAACTTTCAGCTGTACTATAAGTAATCCAATCTTATATATAATGGAAAGTTTCCCTCCTGGTGGCAGAGAAGCAGATCTGCAGGCTGGGGTCTAGTCCATTCCATAGAACGTTTCATTTTTGTGGAAAAAATTCTAATGTTATCCTCCTCAGTAGAGTTTTACAAGAGGTGGTCAGGGTGTGCCAATCTTGGAACTGGCTTACATTTTCCCTTTTGCTGTCTCCTATCTTTTGATACTAAGTCTATAATCCCAATTGGACTTTAAAAATGGCCTTTTCTCTGCTTTGAGTTCCTTCTTGACATAAATGATGTTTATTATAATGCCATCTGTCTTATCTGGGAATTTATCTAAGAGAACTAGGGTGTCTTCTCTACTAGGTTCAATCTATATGTGTGTGTATCTGTGTGTGATATTGTTGTCTCTTTGTAGTTAGAAAATTTTGAATAATTTGGAAGTGAGTATAATACTGATGGTTTAATGTAGGAAGAAATTAAGGAATTTTTAATTCTTTAGGGATAATGGCAATTGAGGAGAAAGAAATGTACAGTGAGGAAGAAGTAGTCTAGTTAGAGGATTAAGATAAAAGGACAACTCACTTAGATGGGACTAGACAGGATGAGTCCTAGCTGAAAAAGGAAGTTGTGGGAAATTGAATATGAAAGTATGGAATTCATATTTTATTGGCAATTCTGTAATACAACATGTAAGGTGATGTCTGCTTGTATGCAGAGATGGGATTCAAATAGTTCACGCCTATTCGCTAGAACTGGTTGTTAACTTTCTAAGCAGTTCGGAGAATTACTGGTTCAGCTGGTTATTAAGACAGAGAACTGGTTGTTAAATTATTTGAATCCCACCACTGCTTGTATGGTTGGAAATAACAACTTTGTAGTTTTTGAAGTTTGATAGTTTTTTATAGTATTTGAAGATTTTACTTTTGTTTGCCTGTTTGGTTTTTTAGTTTGATGTATGTGTAAGTGGGTGTTTGTATACTCATTAGACGCTGCAACTTACCAGAGGGTTTTATGTATGTGTGAGGATTGTTCCACATGGAGAAATAGTGACACTTTCCTGGTGTTATTCACCCTTGCAGAAAAAAGGCCTGCTAGATATGCCCACTCTGGCTGGTTGATGGGTACCAGACTTTTGAGGTTGCCACTGAGAATCTAATGGGTGGTCTAGTAAAGACCTTATTTCAAGCCTGAAATAGATGGATGACTGAGATCCTGGACTGAATTGCTGCTCTTTTCCATAAACTATAGGGTTTGCCTTAATTTCTTTGAAGAGCTCTGGGAGATATAGAAATAATGCCTAGAATGCTATAGAATGAATCCAACCAAACAGCAGTATGAGCTTTTTTGGCCTATGGCAATCAGAGTGGCAAAATGTCACTATTTCTCCTTACTCACTTTATCTACCGAGCTGTGCAATGATCTCAGTATCATTCTAGATGCGGAAAGTGGGAGTGAGAGGCACTGTCTTGCCCACATTCCAGGAAAAATCTTGGTTCACCAAGGAAATCTGCAAGATGAAATACCAGAAGAAAGTCTTAGAGTGAGACTTGTATAAGATAAGATAAGAATCCAACTGGACATCATATGACCTATAATGTGACAGTAAAGACAGAAAGGGATAATCATTTCCCTTTGCCAATCACATCTGTGGAATTTATTTATTTTCTTATATCCTGTTTTCATAAATAACTCAAGGCAGCTAATACTCCTAGTATCACTTTTTAAAGTATTTAGAACTCTTCTGAAGAAGGATAGGCTATAATAATAATAGGCTGCTTTGAAGATAAAAATAATTTGTATGCAATCAGAGCTCCTGTCATAATATTGCCAGAGTAGACCGAAGGATAGAATTGATACCAATGTCTACTTCGGGGTTTGAGTCCATCTGTCCGTATCAGATTTTTTTTACTACTGATTCTGTGGGCATGGCTTCGTGGGCATGGTGGGGGATCATGTGACTGGGTGGGCAGTTTCTGTAAGCAGGGCAATAAAGATTAGGCTAGCAACAATACCAGAATGGTTTATTTCCTGCCTTCCTTACAGGATTAACCCTTAAAGTGAAAAAACAAAACAAAAGGAGATTTCTTCTAACAACCGGTTCTCCAAACTGCTTAGAAAATTTACTACCAGTTCTAGTGAACCTGCTAGAACCTGCTGAATTTCACCTCTGGTCTATATCATCACTCTGGGGTCTGTGTTTGATGGTTAGTAGCTGTTTTATAGAATTGTTTAATTATATAGCAGGCCCTTTACACCACAGGTCCATGGGCAGAAGTTTAATTTAAAGCATCCCAGATAGATAGTAAAGCTTTTGCTTGGACACATCCTATGAAAGGGAGACATTAGCCTTAAATCCAACTATATTGAACAGCTATAATCTAGTCTCAAGACTTCCATTGTGGGCAAAGGTAGTAGACAAAGTGACAGGGCAGCAGATACAAAATATTACACAGGTCAGCGACTAAAAAGCTGTTTGATTATTTTCATCTAATTTCCATGTATTTTGGTGTGCTGAAAACAAATAAAATATTGAAAAAACTCCTAGATGTCATAATTTGCCACAACATGCAAAATTATCTTCAAATTTATCATTTTTTTTTTATTTTTGGTATTTTTTTATATGGGTTTTTAACCAAATTTAGAGTCCAAATTACTATTAATTAATTCACATACAGTAAGTGCATTTAAGATATAAAATGCCCAAAAAAACCTTAAAGGGGTTGTATGTATGTAAAAAAAAATATAGCACTGTAAATCTGATGGTCAGCAACATATACAAAGGCAGATAGCAGCAGCTCCGGGGAGTGCAGGGGGGCGTGGCCAGCACTGTGACGTCTCGTGTACAGACACAGAGCTGCTCTCTCCTGCATGCCACACTTGTGCATGAATCATCATCAAGTTCTTGGTTCTAGGCTGTTCACACCTTTTCATCGCAATTCATGTTAGCTCGTCATTCTTCAACCGTTATGTTATGGCTCTGCAAAAGTGTATTAATTCGCCAGACAGTTTCTGTTCATCTGTGGTGAATATACAGTGTTGAGGAAACAGCAGAATATTACAGACTTTGTGAAAAAAGTATACTTTGCATACTTTGGACTAAAAATTGGAGATCAAGATAAA
>JAEANM010016876.1:0-13132 GCA_017656035.1 Myanophis thanlyinensis
CTGCCTCTGTCAGCCTGGATAGCTGGGGCTGCTCCTGGCGCTGCTGCCGGTGGCCTGGTTTCCCAAGGCTTCTCTTGCCGCTGCTGCTCTGGCAGTCCTGGCTGTTTGGGGCCGCTCCTGGCGCTGCTGCTCTGGTGGATGGTGGCTTCTAGTAAAACCTTGTCTCTGCGCTCCATTCCGTCCCAGCCTGACCTGGTAGCCTGTCAGTTGTTTCCTGTTTTCTGTGCTCAGCGTTCTCCTCCATTCGCCCTTCTCCTCCACTCTCCTCCCGGGCTTTTTTGTGCTCTTTAGTTCAGTGTATCCTGCAGATGTTAAGTGAATCCAGCTCCCCCCTCCCCATTGACTTGCTTGTCAGCTGGGAAGGTTGCAAGTGACAATCACATGAAATCAACATGCTGTAACAGTTGTAAATATTTGCTGGTTGCCAAGCACCCAAATTTTGATCACATGACTGTAGGATTGCAAAGTCCGTGGGGGGAGCTGGATTTGCTTAACAACAGGCATACATGCAAGAACCAGTCATAAGTCCCTTTTTTCATGCCATTGTCAGTTTGAAAGGTTACTAAATGAATGGTTATAAATTAAAGACTACCTGAATTGATTGTCAGCAGGTTTCTCAAACAACAAAAAAAATCTTTAAGCAAGATATATCTTTGTGTACATTATGATTACTTGAGGAAACATTAACAATTTACTGCATGTATATGGATTATTTAAAAAAAAAACATTGACTTGCTATATTTATCTTCTTTGAATAGAAAGATGGAATTCAGGTAGGAGAGAACAACCAACCAGTATAGCAACAGGAATGTTTACACTCCAAACCTTATTGATAGATGCATTAGAGAAAGAGAAAAATTCTAGCTCTCAGCATTATAAAGGAAAAACATAGCTATTTAATTCTATTAATACTTTTGAAATTGTCATCCGTCTCCTCCTTCATTTCATACTTTTGGATGTCAGACTAGAGAAAAAAAATTAAAGAATTGTGTCAGTTTGTTCAGGTATTTTCCTCCAGGAGTTATGTTCGTACAAGAGAATTCACCTGGGTTACTAAATTAACCCTTTTCTGGATTTGCACACTAGATTGAGCCAGGGAATATGCCACACAGTAATCTACCAAAAGCAATTGACAACAAACAAGGAAAGCTTAGCAGAGACAAATATAACCACTAAATTCCTATCTGAACTTGTTAAACCAGGATGTTGGAATTATTTATATGGCTAGTGTGACAATTGGCATCCATTAAAACATCTCTCTGTTAAATCCGCAGAAAGAAAATCAGATATTGTTTCCACACAAATACCGATGTACCATTAGATAAATTAAGATACACCTAAGGAAGGCATTTCCCTACTGCTCAACTCAAATTGAACTGTTCCATTCATTGATGAGTTGGTAGAAAATTGTACCAGGATGAAACATATTGTCTCCATCACTGATCCCGCCTCTTTCATCTCTGCTTCCAGCTAGTGCCAAGCACTTACTTCCCTCCACAGTAGTAAGTGACCAAGCCAAACAAAATTTACACAACTCAACATGCCTCTGGCAGATATTGGAGTAAGGGGGAAAATAATACCTTTAATACTACTGATATCAAGGTCAACAAGGTTGTCTTAATCATGGATTGAAGAAGGAAAAAACAAGCAAGCAGAGCAATATCTGTGCTGTGATTAGATGCAGGAGATTTAGCATATTTATTTGTCCTGGAAATCTGTTGCATTTTTCTTGGAATGAAGCATCATATATGTTTGTAGTAGCCATCTTTCCTTTGTTGCCACTCAGCATTCTGTGAAAGGCTATTAAGACAAAGTAAAACTTCTCATTAATGAGAATGTGCATTCCGTCACTCTCTTTTCACTCCCTTTTTTTCTTTAATAAGACTTATATGACAGAGATGTCAAAGGTGCTACTTGGAAAGCATGACTGTGTAAAAAGGATTGCACACTCCAGCTTCAGAACACCAGCCATTCTTCTCACCTCTAAACACTATGTTCCCATTCATATTTGTCCTGACCTTAGTATTATCTACAAAATCACTTTGCTGTGCAAAACAGTCACTACAACAAAAGTCTTTATATATTCTAGCTGATATCACTCTTAGATGCACAGATATTTTCAAGAGCTCCAATTCCTAAGGAAGCAGACCATGTTCACACCATTGTCATAATATGGACAGCAATTGACAGCACAGAGGAATGCTGAAGGAATTGTTATTTGTGGATGCCAAATTACATTGATGAAAACCACATTTCTGGATCTAATACAGGGTTGCCCAAACTCTTTACCTCATAAAGCCCTTTGTGAACTTTCAGATAGTTCATCAATTCCCAAACATTTATTATATGAAAATAACAAGTAAAACTACTTTAACCAATTGCACTATGTATAGTAGAAAATGAATTCATTAAAATATTACAATATTAATATTACAAATATGAAAAAAATAACATACTCTTTTTACTGAAACTGTTACTGATTGGAAAGATCTGACATGCATAAACAAAGCCTGTAAGATTTGATGGGGATTGATGAGGTAGGAGATACAATTAGTACTGGAGGTGGGCAAAAATACTATATGTATGCATATATTTCCCAAGATAGGGGAGATGAGAGAGCTAAGGGGAGGGTGGAAATTTTCAGATGACAAATGTAAAACAGGTTAGCAAACAATGCCAGTAACACTACATGACTGATGGATACACAACTTTGCCAAATTTCAGTCCCATTGATCCTAGATTCTGGACATATTCGTTAACCCATTTAAGATATGTTGATTCAACATTGCTGTCCTACAGTGTGCTGTTTCATCCAGTGGAAGGTTACAATAATCAAACGAGAGTTTTACTAATATATAGATCAAGAACATGAACACCTTCCTTATAAGAAAAGGCTAATGAATTTTTCACTAACTTAGAAAAAGAAACAATGACTAAGGGTGGATTAGGAAGTGAGGTGGACTAGGAACATGTCTCCAGCACTGGTGGCTGAGAAGCAGTGACAGGAGAGTGTGTACCTCCATCTCCTGTTTCTGAGCATCCCAGAGACATCTGGTTGGCTGCAGTGAGAAACAGTACTGGGTCAGACCTTGGCCTCATCATGGTGCTGTTCTATTTCTTCATTTAATTCATGTTAAGGACCTCTTTAGAGGCCTAGTTGGCACTCTGCTTTGGCAGCCTGATGAAGTCTAAGCATAAAGTGTAAGAAGTTGAAGGGCAGCATGACAATTTGAAGGTTACCGAGCAGCAGGTAAAATATCCTGTTAAATAGCTCAGACAAAGGCAGCCTGGGAGAAGAGGCAGTGAGTCAGACAAACTCAGCCAGTGAATACAGGAAATTGGCAACGGCGCCTTTGCTCAGCACTTAATTGTGGTAAGTGCTTTTGCTGTATTCAAGTGCTCAGCACTAGTGCTTGTAATCATTGAATAATGCAATGGGATGATTATGTATCAGACAAACTGTAGTACCTGGAGGAGCTCTTGGAGAGGGGGGGAGAGGAGAGAATAAAAGCATAACTATATATTTCCCCTTTTGTGCTTATCATTGAACTGAGTGACAGATCCAGGAGAAAAGAGGACCAACTTATAGGAGTTTTCTTCTGTGTCTTTTTGGAATCCCCCTGTAGGAACTTGTTTATATTATCAATTTTTTTCCTGGAAAGGAATATTATGGTACTACCTAATTTGATCACTAATTTAGGAGGTTTCAGACAAGGAATGATAGTGTATGGGATAAATTGAGCTCCCTGATTAATTTCTTTTCCATCCTGAAGAAAAATGATTTAATTTCTATTCTACAGATAATATGAAAACTCCCTGTAATGTTCTCTTACTCTCACATTTAAAATTACAGGAGGATGGAAACATATAGAGGGGGGTCTGTGGATTGCATTTCATCTTTTAAAGACCATAAGCTCCTGATTATGAATGAGGGTTTGATGTGTAACTATGTAATTATATAGAAGTTTGATAAGTTCTATAGTTCGATGTGTGACTGATAATTTGATAGTAAAGGCTGTCCATCATTTTTGAACCATAATGATTGGTTATGGATGCTTTCTAATTGCAACAGTCATGAAAAATGATTGTCCAGAGAAGGGGCAGGTTAGAAGCCAAGGTGTTAGTGAAACATTGCTGAGCAGTTTAGAGCCTACTTTCAACCCCTGAGAGCTGCTATGCCAAAATTGGATGTGAATTGTTTGCTTCAATGTCAAAGTTCATCACTGTTTTAGAGATCCAACTTGATACAGATTTCAGATACCAGAAACTTTTAGCATAGTAATGTGTGTGAGAGAGAAAGGGGTGTGGTGTGTGTGGGGGGGAGATGTCTATGGAGATTGTCAATCATCCAGGTCACGGTTGTCCCAAAGATGCTGTTCAAAAGGTGACTTGACTTTCTTGTCCAATTACCTTTTGAAAATCCAAACTTGGAAGTCCAAATTTGAAAATCCAATTGCCTTTTGAACAGTGCCTTTGGGACACATAGAGAGAGAGATTTTTTTCCCCATAAAGACAAATTAAAAATAAGAAAAGAAAAAAAAACCCAATAAAGTATAAAAAATGAAATAGAAATTAAAGTTAAGAAATATATATGTGACTTCCAACCTTCTTTTCAACAAGTTATTGCAACCTTGTTATCCCTTCTCCCTCTCAGAGGTTCTATCAGGCCCTTCTTCAGCCCCTCATATAATCCACTTCTTTCATAACCCATAAAACATTGTTTCATCCTTTCAGCAAAAAGTTCATAAAAGGTTTCCAATCTTGGTGAAGGATGTTTCCTTCTTTGCCTCTTAAGGGGCTCTTTTACTGATAACAAATCCAACGTAATATTTGCCAAGAATTATTGGTGGTTTCATGGTCCATCCTAAGGGTTTTAAGAGCACATTGGTTTGTATGAATTGTTTTAATTATAGTGAGATCTAAAG
Organism: Myanophis thanlyinensis; assembly: GCA_017656035.1. Classification (NCBI taxonomy): domain Eukaryota; kingdom Metazoa; phylum Chordata; class Lepidosauria; order Squamata; family Homalopsidae; genus Myanophis; species Myanophis thanlyinensis. Next base: position 4,926 of record JAEANM010016876.1, read on the forward strand.
CCGAACAAGGAGGCAGAACAGCCTACCTGGGACAAAACCAGGTGGCATTTAGATCTGACAGTTTATCCTCTCTTCCTCCTCTTTTCTCCCATTGGACTTCTCTCATTATTAAAAATACTTCCTCTGCATACTTCATTTGTTTTTGTTATCTCCCATAGAAAGGCTGAACTTTTAAAAAATAATACTCATATACAAATGTCACAGACTTGCTCTTTGCCGAGCTCCCTTGAAACAACAAAAGAAGATTTTTAGCTTTTTTTTTGTAATTCATTGTTTTTTATGTATATGTGCACTTAACAAAATAACCATAAATTATCATAGAAATCGTTCTACTTTGGGATTTCTGCAAACCTTGAATTAATGATTGCTTTGAAGTCACTTGATGGGAGATCTGTTAATGTTTAACACAACTTCATTTGTGTCATTCTTAACTAATTTGGAATAATTGATTCCAAAGGGACAGTATAATAGATTACATAGCTTGCTTGAGTGACAGGTATGTGCCTATGTATCCATTTAGCGTATGCATTTATGCGTCAAAAATCAAATAAGATATTGCATCTCTTTGCATCTTTGGGGGGTGGGGGGGGAGGGTAAAATCTTAATATCCTAATATTAATCTTTTAAATAACAGAAAGGCTCCTGGAATACACTATGACCACAAGAAATATATTGTAGATTTTTTTTTCCAATGAGGTTATATCTAGAATGCATCTAATTTTATTGCAAGGTTTGCTACCAAAGGCATATGTGCTAGGCATTTTGATTTCCCAGAGTATTCAAAGATTATTTCCCATAATGTGTAGCTTGGAGAAAGTTCTTCTCCAGGATTGTGAGAATATAGACTGCAGCACATGCTGGCTGGGAAATTGGAAGTCCACACATCTTATTTGCCAAAGTTAAGAAACACAGTTGTAGAGTGTAACAGCCCTGACAGTAACGATTACTGGATTGATAAACCATCACCAGCTCTCAAGGGAATTATTGCCAACATATTCCAAGGGAGTGACAGAAGGACTTCTCTTCTTGACCCCCATCTCCTGCAATCCTTCATGGGTTCTGTTTAGTGAGATTAGCTTTGCTTTTCCCAATTCAAGAGGCTTGTTTGGTGGGACAGGGTTGCATCTGGAATAAGCCTCCGTAGCAACACAATTTTACTAAAAAATAGGAAATCAGGAAACCGGAACATAAAAGGACTGTTTTATTCTAACTCCTGCCCATCTGCACCAACTGTGGAGAAGAAGATCTAGTAATTTTCCTCCTGTTTTTTGCTTTTTTCTCTGGCCTTCCCATTGGTTGCAGTAAGTGGGGAATGAGTGCAATAAACAGATTATTTATCCCCCTCTCCTGTTATAAGGACATGTCATGGGAATGAAAGACATAAGAGTTGGGGATTCCTTTCAATTTAGAATTTTGCTCCAGCTTCGACAGTGGAATGTCCAGATCATCTTCTGGCTACTAGTGTCACTGACAAGAAATTATGAAAACTCACAGAAACTATGAAAACTTTAAAAAAGATTAGATTTCATCATCACAACCCCCCCCCCTCACCTCACCTCACAGAGTTGCTGTGGGGAAAATAAGAGGTGGGAGGAAAATTACGTATGTTTCCTGCTTTGAGTTACTTATAAAATCAGGATGAAAAAATCTAATAATGTGCACAGTAAACCTACAAATATTTTGTGTCAGAAAAGTTATTTAGAATTTAGATATAAATGTTATGGCTACTCTCTTTAAGATTACTGCCGCTGATGCGATCAGGAGAGAATGGTAAACTATACATCTACAAATCAGTTGTTATGGTGAAGGCAGATTGATGAATGGAAAAGTGGTTAGGGGAAAGGAAGACGGAATAGACACTGTTAAGAGATAAAAGAAAAGTCAGCTGGAGTCTTATAAACAACATTTTAGCCCAACTGGGGAGAAAGCTGAGGGGAGGAAATCTTTCAAATGATTCAAAGAAACTGTTCCTTAATGTCCAGCTGTAGATGATGCTGACAATTCCTCTTGCAATTTTCAAAATTCTGTATTCAGCCCAGATCATAATTCAAGAGACCTTCTGAAGAAGACCAAATCATTGTTCCTTCCTTGATCTTGCCAAGCTGCAGAAGTCTTGAAAATAAAGTTGTTTCTTGACTTCTCACTCTAAACCCATAACAGAATGTTTCCTGACCCTCTAAAAGATTTTCACTTTTCTTTTTAATCTGAACAAGTGGGTCCATTTCCCCAAAAGAAACTTATTGCAGTCACACTCTTAAAAGAATGCCTGTGGCCGTGATGGCGAACCTATGGCATGGGTGCTACAAGTGGCACGCAGGGCCATCTTGCTGGGCACACAAGCTGTTAGCCAACTTACCTCCAGCTGAGCATGCACATGCAATGGTGCATGCATGCATGTACGATTGCAGAGACCCAGCTGATCTTTGGGCCTTCATTGTGCATGCACACAATTGCAACAGGAAATCCAGCTGGTCTTCAGAGCTCTTCTGCATATGCACATACGATTGCTTATGTGTACATGAGTGCCTGCATGCAGTGCGCATGTTTTGCACATGCAAAAGCTGCTGTCAAGATCTGATTGCATAGCTGATGTTGTGTGGAACCCTGATGGGTACATGCATGTGCAGATGGTGCAGTTGCACATGCAGCACACATGGAGGAAGCTGCACGCAAGTACAGATGGCACAGTCAAAGCACGTACTTTTCGGCACTTGGTAAATAAAAGGTTCACCACCACTGACCTATGGGGACTAGATATTTCCAGAAACATAAATTGGTTTGAAGTGGGAAATCTAGTCGTGGACATTAAGAAAGGATCTTATGGTCATCTCTTTTATGTCCTGTGTCTTGAAACATTTACTTGGGCATATTTTGAGTTACTGTGTCTCACTATACAAATTCATTTTAAGGCAAGTAAAGATTAATTTGTTTTTTTTAATTGGCAGAGGAAATAATCATCATCACCATCATCATGCCTCTCAAACAATGTTTGCTTTTGTACTGAAGTAGTACTTAAGTGTCTGTAAACACTTGATCTCCAGCTGCAAAATGTGCTGTTTTAGTTTAATGGAATTTGACACAAATCCTGTGTATGTGTGTGCGTGCATACCAAATACCTGGCAGTAAAAGCCAGATTGGAGCTCCAAGAGGATTTTTAATGGGTTTTTATTGATCGAAAAGAGGAGGAAAAGTTCATCTGTGCTGTAGCTAATTTTGGTCATTTTCTTGAAAACCTGACTGCAGCATCATGATAATCACAGCTGGGAGTTATGGAACGGCTGATAAGTAACACCGCTAATAAAGATATTAACATATTGTGCCTGTTTCTGCATTGGAAAAAAAGCTCCTTTGTAAGGGCATTTGACATGTCTGCTGTCTCAAGCTAATTGGCCATAGGAGGATAGTAAATTGGTCAGAGAGGAGCTCTTTTCTATTCTGCGGGGAAACAATTGCCTCTGCAGACAGGCTAGCGTATCTCCTCATACGTGTCGGCCCCACTAGATAGACCAGACCAAGCAATCAACTCCACAGAACAGCTAAAACTGTTTTTATTGAGAATGGCTGTAATAACAGAATCTTGCAAATCTGATTGTTTTCCCCTCCTCTACTTTATATTCCAGGGAATCAGGGAGATCTCCACACTAGTGTGGTGGAATCTCCAGCTGGCCAGGAGGGAGGTGTTAAGTAGGGTGGGGAGACAGCTTAGAGTAGTGGTGGCAAACCTTGCACATGCCAGCTGCACTTGTGTGTGGCTCCTCCACGTGTGCTGCATGTGAAACTGCACCATCTGCACATGCATACAGCTTTTGCACGTGCAGTGCACGCGTGCTGCTTGCAGGCACTCATGCACACATGAGCAATCATATGTGCATGAGCAGGAGAGCTCTGAAAACCAGCTGGATTTCCTGCTGTAATCACGCGCAGGCACAGCAGAGGCCCAAAGACCAGCTGGATCTCTGCAATCGTGCATGCATGCATGTGCAATCACATGTGCATGCTCAGCTGGAGGTAAGTTGGATGACAGCTTGTGTGCCCAGCAAGATGGCTCTGTGTGCCACCTGTGGCACCCATGCCATAGGTTTGCCATCACAGGCTTAGAGTCTTTGCACTGCAGGAAGAGACACAGGTCTAATTGCCAGAAGCTCTGAAGTTTTTTATCTGACTGTTCCCAAGGGGATGCAGTCCGTCTGGTGAGATTCTTGGAACATAGGGGACTTAAAATAAAGCATCTGCTTGAGACTATTCACAAATGATCTCGTGGTTTGTACCTGACACAGTGCACTTCTGGAAATTATCTCATTACTGGTGATTCTTCCTGAATTGTCCCCGGCAAGGTCATCTTCTTTACTCAAATAAAGATTGCTTTACATCCATTTATTGTAATGGGATGTGTGGCTGACCTTGGGGAATGAGGAGAAGAGATGCTGCCTAGGAAACAATCAGATAAGAGAAGGGGGAGTCCCCAGTGGCTTAATGGTCAGAGGAAGAATTTAAGAAAGGCCTGTCCTTAATGGATCAAGCAGTTAAAATTAGCTATGGGAACTTTGCATTTAATGTAGCCTGACATACACACACACAGGCACTATAAAGAGGTGAGAACTTGTAATTATTTAGTCCAATGTTTTAAGAAAACAACATTTCTTTAACAATCTTGTACATAGTAGCCATCCTAGAAGTCTATTCAGCTGGAGAGCTGGATAGTTCTTCACTCCACCCTAATTATCATTAACTGCCTTGTGGGAAGGTTGCTAGAAATTTGCTTGTTTGTAAATGATTGTGGTTTCATTATTCTCAACTGTTGTATAACCTATAAGCCAGCCTGGACCTGCAGTAACCATAAATGGTCACATAAAGTGTTCTGAGCAGAAAGACACTGCAACAGTAAAGAGTAAACAGAGAACATGGAGCTCATAAATTTGTATTATCCCAAATGGATGTCATCTAGAGATACTTTGTAAGGCCATACATGTTTAATAAATAAATGAATGAACTGCATGCAGAGCAGGCAATATTAGAGCCTCACCTTTACATAGAAGTGCTACCTTACCACTAGGAAGATTTTGTGTGGCAATGCTGGGGCTGTGTGATACTCCCCAAGAAGCTTTGAAATGCTACTTTGAGAGAGAATGAGCCACTTTGAGAGAGAATGAGAAAGATATGTACGCATCCATAGTTCCATTTACATTTCAGTAGTGTAAAAGGCAACAGGGAACTCAAAGTACTGTAACTTATGCCACTCTCCTTAAAAATATCATTCTGAGTGAAAGACCAAAGAAAATTCAGCTCTCCTGATTTTTTTTTTTTAAATAAGACCAGGTGATTCAATTTTAGAAGACCCATTCAGAAAGGTGATACATCCCAAAATCTCTGCTTCACTTTTCCTCTGGTGCCCAAATGTACCTTCAATCCACCATGCTTACTATTAAACCATGAACAGAAAGTGTTTGTGTTAGTTCTGCTTTCTGACCCAGTAGTGTGATTGACATCATTTTTGCTCTGGATGTGTCCATTTTAATTAAAAAACACCCAACTGTTATGGTAGAGATAATAAAGGAACTCTATGGAGTAAGTCATATATAAGCCCTGTGTGCCTGTGCTGGAGGATTGAAAAAATAGTTCTCATGATTTTCTGAAGCAGTGGTTTAAATGTGTAGAAAAGAAAGACTTTAAATAAAAATGCACTAATGTACCCATAATTCTGCAGGCTGGAATTGAGTTAGCCACAAATAATCCCCATTAGAACAGTGGCAGGTAAATTACTTGCAGAGGTGTTTTAAGGCTGGTCAAAATGAGTACATCTCTGTGGCCAGAGTAATTCACCTTGTCTTGCCACACTAAATTCAGGCAGGCATGCATGCACACACACTCACACATATCTGGACCTTTGTCTAAATTGTAATCATTGTAATGTTTTCTTGACTTTCAGATAGGTTGTGTTGATGGTAGATATCAAAATTTCTTGAAATACAATGGCCTTTTTTGGTTCTATGAGTCTTCCTTCCCTTCCCTTTCCCTTCCTTCCATGTGATATACAGTATGATCATATCCTGTTGGGAAATAAAGTATTTCCCCTGTGTACATTCCCTAACCAAACATGGCTGTCTGATTATGGCCAAAATGCCAGAGTATTGATCCAGCATGACTAGTATTGTCAGTGTTGAATGCATTCACATAGTAAATTAACTGAGATATGGTTTAGGCCAACCAAATTAGCCCAATTTCCTACATTATCTCAATCCATTGAATTGTTACCTAACAATTCCAGCTAATATATTGGGTTTATACAACACTCAAAACCACAAGCTAAACCAACATATTTTATTGAACATACTACATGAAGTCTCCAGTTTTCTGGCCTACCTAGAAATGCTGAGGATTAAGTCTGTTGCATTTTTTTTTTCATTTTAGCTGTAAAGTCTCAACTTGGTGCTTTCACAGTGCTGAATAATGAGTTCCATGTTCTACTTGGAGATGCTGTGGAGATGCTTAGAACCCTGAAATTGACTGAGAGATACAGGAGGGCAGTTGTGGTGCAGTGGTTAGAATTCAGTACTGCAGGCTACTTCTGCTGATTGCTAGCTGCCAGCAGTTCGAGTCTCACTGGCTCAAGTTTGACTCAGCCTTCCATCCTTTTGAGGTTGTTTAAATGAGGACCCAGATTGTTGGGGGGGGGCAATATGTTGACATTGTAAACCGCTTAGAGAGGGCTGTATAGCACTGTAAAACAGGATATAAGTCTAAGTGCTACTGCTATTCCTATCAAATGTTCCTGACCAAGATGCTAGCCATTTACAGAGGTCAAACAAAGTCTACTGTGCAAATATGGGGTCTCACATGATTCTAAGAGGATTAAACACAGCCTGACTCAGGATTTCTCAGTTCCTTTGTGTCACTGAAAAAATGTGAGAGTCTCTTTACTTGACGAGAGTGTGGATATTAAGAATCCATTTTTGAGGCTATGTCAGGAATGAATTCACTCTCTCCTCCAGACATAAACCATCCCCACCATTCATTTATCTCCCAGGGATCCCGATTAATCCATTTAGCCTGCCTCACTAAATTGAAAGTGGCATTACTGCTGATTTTCTTTGGCGAAACTTAAAAGGTATTCTCTTTTCCCCATCTCACCTCTTAGCGACAGTAACAAAACTTGCATTAAGTGGAATAAAGAAATGATATTACAAGATCTATTATAATGCCATTATCATTATGTGGAATGTATGAAAAGGATGTCAGGTGGGACTTTTGCCAAAGGGGTCGGGGGTGAGAAACTGAATGATGAGGCTACATGAATCCAGTAATGCTGGGCACAAACATTGATGGCTACAAAGACAGAGGGGTGTATCTCTTGTCTCAATTGCCCATAAACTGTGACTTGCCTAGCTGTTCCCAATCTGACACCATGTAGATGAACTGGGATGCTCTAAAAGTTTTGGGAACTTCAGTTTCAATATATCTGTAGGGCTTTGCATCAGCAAATGCCAGTTGCCTTTTCTCTCACAAATGTTTTGTAAACTAAAGTAGATTTAATCCAATTATTCAATCATTCTCAATCATTTTTTCCCTCCTGCCTTTAAGAAGAAGAGACATTCAGCTGAACTGTTTTTTCCCCAATATAAGATAGCATATATAAATCAGGTTTGAACTATAGCATCCTTAGTGCTTTCTGGATTTGGTTGTTTGTTTGCAGATGTTGCATTACTCAACCAGGGAACATCATCAGGGCTAGCGAGTGTTGCCAACTGAAACCTTCACTACAGACATATTGAGGACTGTCACTTTGGTTGTGGCACTTACGATTTTTTTAAAATGTGTTTTATATTTATATTTTAACATTTTATCTTTATTGTATAATTCCCTCCCATACTATATTATTCCATGTAAGATCCCAATGTTTATTGTAACTCATTTTAACTCATAAATCTAATTTAGATTTTTTTGTATTACAGTACCATTTCTTATTCTTCTCTGTTTATATCTTAAACAGGTTAGCAAAAGCTACCGTAAGTTTGATATATTCTACTCATAGACCATAGAATCATTGGATTCTGTGGTCAGAGCTATGGTGGTGCTGTGGTTACAATTCAGTATTTCAATTTCAATTTCAATTTCAAATTTTATTTGTCACACGCACAATCATACATGGTACAATATGCAGTTAAATGCTTACGCAGCCATTCACGACCACAGGTAAGTTAGGGCAGAAT
>JAEANM010016877.1:0-13132 GCA_017656035.1 Myanophis thanlyinensis
CTGATCGCACCTCACAACTGGAGGGATTTTCAATTGCAGCACACATTTCAAACATTTGCTGTGAAATAATGGGCAACAATACAAACCTCTCACTAGCACGACTAGATGCAAACTGAGCGGCGGACGCACAGACCAAAGACGGCCGCACTAGCTCTGCCCCTTCTTGCTACAGACGAAAACGTAATCTATTTTGTGGATAGCCCTCATAGATGAGATAAAAACATACCTATGTGAGTATAACTACAGAGTAATCTGCATTCAGTCTTTTAAACTATTAACTCACCCAGGCCTGGCAGATATTTCTGCTTCTGCTTTTCTGTCCCATATGCATATATAGGATGCATCACCAAAGATGACTGAACACTCATAACTGACCGATAGCCACTGTCCACCCTCTCAATCTCTCTGGCCAAGAGTCCATATGCAACATAAGTGGTCCCTGCACAGCCATAACCTAAGGCAAAAGAATGGAGAGTTAATCATAAACCTATCTGTGTCAAGAAATCAGCTGCAAAACTCTTAGGTAACTTTCCTGGAAGATCCTACCTGCTAAATATTTAGAAAAAAACAAGAAAATAAAGGGAATAATTTATTTATAATTTAATAATATTGCCCTAATACTCCAAGAAGCATTTTATAAACATAAAAACATTTTATAATATATCTTACAGATACAAAGTAATTGTTACATCTTCAACAGTCCATAATATGAACTAAAATGAAGTTTTACTAAGTCTCTAAAATTAGTAACCCTAGTGTTTCAAATGAGATAAATGATTGGCAATTTCTAAATCTGGATTTTAAAATGTTGTATGCTCCCTTATCCTAAGATATGATTTATCTTAAGAAGCTCTTTCAAGCATTTCACAATTCATAACAGTGCATTTAAAAAGAAAATCTAATGTTTAATTCTGCAAGATAAGCCACAACCAGATAGGATATTATCATATTATTACTTTTATACATATTATTACTTTTCAAAACACTTCAAAACATACGGTACTTCCCATTATTCTTTCATTCATTGATTTGTAACTATATTTTCTCTTATAGGGCAAATAATTAAATATTAAGTAATAAATTAAACTGCAGATAAAACTCCCGAAGTCACTGACTGAATAAATACAAATACCTATGGTAGAAATGTGGTGGCGATGATTTAGCAAATACTTAAAACTATAGCTGAAATGGAGACATGATATATTCTGAACTTCTCCCAAGAAACATGAAAAAGTTCTGGAAAAAATCCTCCCTTTCTGCTACAGATATAATAGGTTCACTCACTGTCATGAAAATGTTTAACAATACCTTTGATGGTTGGGCCCAAGACACCAAGGGTCCCCATCTCTGACACAATTTCCCGGTGAAAAACTAGAATGAAAATAGGAGAATAAAAGAATTAATTTACAACATTGTAAACAAAACCTATTGTAAGAAATATGCATAAAAATATTTAGATTTCACAGAAGCCTGGTATGCAATATAGTCATGTTATAATGCTAATAAATAACTTTGATAATTACTAGAGCCCCGAAGTCAGCAATTACTGAATTTACATGAAAATCAGTATTCCATTTAAATAGCAATATCACTTAAGACTTATATATCACTTCATAGTGCTTTACAGCACTCTCTAAGCATTTTCAGCATATTGACCCCAACAATCTGGATAACATTTTACCAACCTTGGCAGGATGGAAGGCTGAGTCAACCTTGAGCCAGTGCAAATTGAACTCCAGGCTGTGGGCAGAGTTAGCCTGCAATCCAACATTATAGGGCAGCATGATGGCTCACAGGTTAAGACGCTGGGCTTGTCAGCTGAAAGCTGGCAGCCCAGGTTCAAGATCCAAGCACCACATGATGAGGTGAGCTCCCGTCCTTGCCCCAGCTCTTGCTAACCTAGCAATTTGAAAGCATGCAAATGCAAGTAGATAAATGGTACCACTTTAATGTTCCATGACATCATGCTAACCACATGGCCATGGAGATGTCTATGGACAGCACTGGCTCAATGGTCAAGAAATGGAGATAAGCACCACCCTTATAGTTGGCAACGATCAGTAAAATCCACAGGGACCCCTACCTTTACTGCATTCTAATCACTGGTAAGGTAAGGGCAGATAAGATTGCATATGAAATAATGAATATTTAACAATACACACATCATGTATATTCTTTCAAATGAGTTTTGACTTCTAATTCTGGATTAGTTCATACACCTTTCTTGACAACAATTCAGAAATGGTTTGCCTTCTCTGTCTTCCTAGGACTGAGTGTGAAATAGCCCAAAATCACTAGGTTTGTTTTATGCCTAAGGCAGGATCTCCTGGTGTCCTTCATCAGTGCACCAAACTGGCTCCCTCTGATATACACACACATATTTTCATTTCTGACACCTAGATAGGTATCATTATCACCTCTAAGAACTTGAATATCTGAAATTAAAGTATGCTTAACTCAGAGTTACTACCACTCTATTTTTAAAACTGATCCAAAACAATTTATTGATTCTTCCACTGCCCCCATGCACTCCCATAGGGCCACTGAATAAGTAACATAGCTATTTAATATATTGGCACATTCAGCAAATGCCAAATAGGAGATTCCCTATTTCTAAAGGGAGAATGTGTCATAGTACGTAAAGTAATAATAGGCAATAGGAAATTTATTGCCTACATATGTTTTGAATTTCAATTCCCATCAGCCTCAGCCCAACCAGCAGTACCAAGGAATTGTAGAAGCCGTAGCCTCAAAGTATGAAGAACATCACATTTTTAATACAAAGTTACCTTCATTTCGATTGGCCATGAGGATTCTGGGCATCAGCTTTTCTTGGCAATAGGAACGAAATGAGTCCCGCATCATTATTTCCTCTGGAGTCAGGAGACTTTCCAACTGTAGTGCATCACGCCAGTCAAACTGAGCTTTTGGAACTGGAAGAAGAAAGCTAGAGCTAGCCCAGTGGTGGCGAAACTTTTACTTATAAGTGCTGAAAAGAACGTGCTTTGTGCGTGCCATCTGCACCTGCGTGCGGCTCTTACATGTGCACTGCATGTGCAACTGCACCATGTGCACATGCATGCTTTTGCATGTGCAATGCATGCATGCTGCACGCAATCGCATATGCATGTGCAGGAGAGATCTGAAAACCAGCTGGATTTCCTGCTGCAATCACGCGCATGCACAGTGAGCCCCAAAGACCAGCTTGGTCTCTGTAATCGAGCATGTGTGCATGCGCAATCACATGTGCATGCTCAAATGGAGGTAAGTTGGCCAACAGCTTGTGTGCCCAGCAAGATGGCCACCTGTAGCACCCATGCCATAGGTTCACCATCAGGGAGCTAGCCTAAAGAACAAAAGGACTGATAAAGAAATTCCTTCACCAGGTACCATATAAGGCTTGCTGAAGTAATAGGATACATAGTCCAACAATTCTCCATATATTTACAGTAACATGAATGCCACTGAAAAGTTGTGTAGTTGTACAAACATGTATAAATTTCTGCCTGGCATTACAGATTATTCTCACACAAACACAAGATTATTGTCCACTTTACAGGCAAACTGTAGAGCTGCAGCAACACAATTCATTTTTCTTGAAACTATGTTTTGTATTTGCATTCTTTGCTTCAATGCATGATTCAAAGAGAAAAATATACTGAGGAAAACCCTTATAAGGGACAGGCTATTTTTATACATATTCATAGGTTTTTCAAGTGTTGACTTGTGGCCTTCATTATTCTATTTCACTTATCTAGTTTCACCTTGGAATATTTGAAAAGTGTGGTGGGTGGGGTGAGAGACAGCAGCTTGCCTAAAGTTATCCACTTAATTTCCCTGGCAAGGAGTGAATGAAAATCCATGTGTTTCTATTCCAAGTCATCACCTTAGCCATTATATGGCTCTGAAATATATAGGTCATAGTTATATTCTAAATAATTTGCTATTTATACACTGAAGTTGCCAGCTTGGTGTGTCTTATTTCTGGGAACACACATATACAACTGTTTTATAAAATTATCAGTTGTGATAGTGGCAGTAGTGGTTTGTATCTTCTAGAACAGAATATCTGGAACCAATTTTTGAGGGAATAAAATATTTTAGTTATCTAATCAAAATCTATATCAGCGCACAGGTCCTTGGAAACTCACATTCTTCCTCAGACCCACCAAATTAATGCCAAGGAATTAACAGTGATTGTGTATCTTATATAACAGAGCAAATAGGCTTTCAATTTTTCCTAATGTAAGGATCTATGAACTAGGGGGAACACTGTTTCAAGAGTGACTGGTGATTATGACCTCAGATATGTAGCTCTAAATCACAACTGGCAACAAAAAATCTTTTTACCTTTCGATCCATTCACCAAAGGCTTCCCTTCTTTTTCTGTAACACAAGTGACAAAATAAGCCAGTTTCTCAATCCAATTATCTTTTGTGCTCCTTCCCCATAAAATCCAAGAATCCTAAATAGTTTCTCTTAAATAGCCTATCTCTTAGCCCTGGCCCTACTATCTTCTACCCTCACCTGATAGCAAAAACCAGTCACTGACCTTTTGGCACAGGTGCACTAGTGCTCTGTGCTCGAGTATCACAGAAGTTTGTTACACTGCCTCTGTATTGCAGAAATAGCCTTCTAGGTAACCTTAGCGCCATGGAGGATAAATTCTGGAAAAGGTCAAATGGTGAAAACTTGTAAGTCTGGTTCAACTGAGTGCAATTGTCCTTCTCCTGGAAAATGCTGGAATAGAAGAATGATGTTATTTATACTCATAACTCAGTTGGGCCCTATTTATAACACAGAAGCAAGAATTAAACTAAAGCACCACATACTAAAGAAGCAGGGAATAGTTCCTAGGTTAAAGAAACAGCCTAATAAAACGAGGGGAAAGAAGTGGTAAAAGCAGTACACCAGGGACCTGTAAATTAGGAAAACAGGGTCTGTGAGGCCCACTTCCAGGAATCTTATGCAACTTAGCGAGAAGGAGCAATGGGGGAGGGGGGGGGCTAGCGTTCCTCGGAGCAGCAAATACAACGCGGGGGGTTTTCTTCTGGGGGAGGCAGCTATTACAGGCGCCCACTCTCCCTTAGGGGAAAAAGAAAAGGGACTCGGTCGGGGATTTCCCTTCTCCCACCAACAAGTGCTGGGAGCGCCACTGATTTCAGGGTCAGCACTTCGAGCCGTAGTTTAAAAGAATACTGACCGAGATCGGGGCCGGTCGAGGCTTCGCTTCTTCACGGTTTGCTCCCAGCTTTTTCGAGGAAGATTGACAGGCCGGCAGGTGAGGTGACGTCTCCTCCCGGGTTCACCACAGCCCCTCCTTAGGCCAATGGACTTCGCCTGTCCTTCCTTCCTAGCCGCGCGTGGCGGCGCCCTCCTCTCCCATTGGCCAGGCAGAGGAGGCGTGTGACCACGACGCAGGCGGCGGGGAAAGTTGGGGGGGGGGGTGAAGTCGGCGGCTGGGAAAAGGAGGGCGGGAGGCCCGAAGTTGCTCAAGCGGCAAATGCTCGGGTTCTGCTGATGTGGATCCGTTCCTTGGCAATCCCGCCCCAGCCCCGCTCAGTCTTGTGTCGCTATTTATTATTTTGCTTGCTTGCCTTATTTAACACACATATAACACTTTTCCAAAGTTTCAAAAATTGCACCTTTTCTCGCTGAGCATCAATCCTGGTAAGAGCTATGCAGAGAAAATAAGTCAGAAATATTTAAGGGAAAATATTTAAGGACCACTCACATCTTGGTCATGGATGGTTTCAACTCCTACCCTCAAAACGACGCTATAGGGCACTGCACACCAGAACAACTAGACACAAGAACAGCTTTTCCCTGAACTCCATCACTCTGCTAAACAAATAGTTCCCTCAACACTGTCTAACTATGTATTAAGTCTGCATTACTATTATTCTCATCGTTCCATCACCCACCCACCCCACTATGACTACAACTTGTTGCTTGTATCCTTACAGATCTATATTGATTATTGTCTCCTAGTATGATTTGACTGATTATTTGTAACCCATAACTATCATTAAGTGTTGTATCTTGTGATTCCTGATGAATGTACAGTTTCCTTTGTTGTACACAGAGAGCATATGCACTGAAAACAAATTCCTTGTGTGTCCAATCACACTTGGCCAATAATTCTATTCTATTCTATTCTATTCTATAGAAAATAACTGGCTCCAAAATCACGCTGGCTTTGTGCCTTAAGCAGAACTACAACTCTGTATCTCTCTGATTCTAGCCTGGTGCCTTAACTATTATACCAAATAGGTTCTCTCTCTTTATCCTTTAGTGATGGTAGGATAGTAGCCTGAGCTTTCACACTTTTTTAAGGGCTGGTTCATCCCATACTGGAAAATTTGTCTGAGCATATTTCATTGCTGGCAAAGTGCCTCTGAAAGTGCCAGAAACCATCGTTTTTCGTCATTCTAAAGTGCATTTCACATCTCCCATTATAGCCATGTCTGGTTTTTATTATTGCAGCTGGGTTGGCTCTGCCCTCCTTTCCATCTCCCAGTTGCGAGCTGCCAGTAAGTGGTCAATCGTTTTCTTTCTATATAATTTTCTAAAAAACCCAATTCATATATTTACATTCTCCATCATTTCGTGCACCGCTTGAGCATATTTATTATCATCAACATCTGCTTTCTATCTTTATATAACATAACATTAAAATTATACCCTAATTTGTCATAACATACAATGTCATAAAATATCTCTTCCACATCTTGTATTATTCATTCCTCTATGACAGCTTATTATATCTCTATTATGCTTTCTATTCATAATTATTTCTTATTTTTCCTTGTCTAACCATTGGTAAAAATCTCCCTATCTCTTATAAAATTGACTTATTTCTTTTTCTCTAATTTCCATTGTCTGTCCATTTCTGCACATTCTAGTATTTTTTAAATCACTTTTCCTTCCCCCAATTTCCAATTTTGTGCAAATACTATCTCGCTGTCGATACATGTAAAATCAAATATACAGTTTCTTTGCTATAACCTTCTGAAATTATTCCCAGTAAAAAAAATTCTGGTTTTATGTCTATGTGTTGTTTAGTCATTTT
Source organism: Myanophis thanlyinensis (assembly GCA_017656035.1). Classification (NCBI taxonomy): domain Eukaryota; kingdom Metazoa; phylum Chordata; class Lepidosauria; order Squamata; family Homalopsidae; genus Myanophis; species Myanophis thanlyinensis. Next base: position 7,073 of record JAEANM010016877.1, read on the forward strand.
TTCTAACCATACATGCATCTTTATCCAAAATTTCCTTGCCATGGGACAGGTCCACCACATATGATAATACGACCCTGGAGCTTGATGACATTTCCAACATTTAGTCGATTTATCTTTAAACATCTTTGCCAGTCTCGTGGGTGCCAGATGCCATCTATAAAACATTTTATATAAATTCTCTTTGTAGGCTGTTGACATAGTTACTTTGTAATTTCTATCCCATAGTTTTTGCCATAAATCTAATTCCTAGCCCAGGCAATCATTGTTTCTTTTACCTGTTCATCCTCCAATTTCCTAGTAAGTAAATAGTTTAAATCTTCTTTATCAATTTTTCATCTTCCCTCTCATAATTTGATTTAATTCTGTTGGATCTTTGTAAAAACCATATGATTTCACATCTTTTTCATATCTTGATTGTATCTGCATCTGATTGTACCAACTCATATCAATCCCTTGTATGTTTAACTCTTGTTTAGTTTTGAGCTCCTCGCTTACATTCAATATATCTTTATATTTAATAATACTTCTCCAATCCACCAAATTTGGGTGAACAAACGCTTCAATTGTTGAGAGCTTCAAATAGTGTTTTTGTCTTATTTTCTCCCATGTTAGCCATAAAGTATTTCTGGTATAGTGTCTTTGACACTATATGAGCCTTGTTCTTCCCATATCATAGGAATGCGTGCCAGCCTATTTGTAGGTCATACCCTTCCAATGTCAATAATCTCACATTTGTTAGTTCTATCCATTCTTTCACCCATGTAAGTGTTACTGCTTGATAATACAATTCAAAATCTGGTAGTCCCAGACCCTCTCTGTTTTTTGTATCTTGTGATTATTTCAATTTTATTCTCGCTCTTTTTCCCTGCCAAATATAGCTTATCATCATCTTGTTCAAATCTTCAAAATATTTTTTGTCTAATTTTATCGGTATAGTTTGGAATAAGTATAATAACCTTGGTAGAATATTCATTTTTATAGTGGCTATTCGGCCCACCAATTATAGCTGTTTCCACTTTACCATATCTACTTCAATTGCTTGTAATAACTTGTTATAATTATCTCCTTTAATTGTTCCACATTGTGCTGTCAGGTAGATTCCTAACTATTTCACCATTTTCGCTATTTGAATACCCGTTACTTGTGCTAATTCTGTTTGTTGTTTAGCAGTTAAATTTTTAACTAACATTTTAGCCTTTTCTTTATTTATTTACAAACCAGCCACCACCCCATATTCTTCTGTTTTTTTCTATCAGTTTAAGTCCTGATTTTCATAGGTTTTCCAAAATGAAAACCAAGTCATCTGCAAGTGCCTGTAATTTGTATCTCTCTTTTTCAAACTCCATCCCTTCTATTTCCTTCTCCTGTCGAATATTCCTGTTTAAGATAAAAAACCGAACAATTAAAGCATTAGGGTGGGCAAGAGACAATGGTTAGAAAGGAAATATGTTCAAATACAGCAGTGGCATAATGAGAAGCTAGAATGAGGAGGGAGACTAGAGAGAAAAGGATTAATAAAATACACAATTTGATCTAAGGAGAAATAATAAAAGGAGGTGAAATTAGAATTAAGAACTAGGTAATGGGATATATGAATATATATACTATTATTAGAATTATATAACTTGTAAAATATAATAAATGTGATTAACAATTTTATATCTGCAGTAAGAATGCAGATCTACATGATATGTAGAATATGGTGATTGGCATAAAAGTGATATATTGCAACACTGAATAACCAAATAATAGAGTATAATTTGAATAACTAATTGATGGGTGATTACAACATAACAAAAGTATATGTATTATTATTATTATTATTATTATTCTATAAACTGTTAAATGCAATAAAGATGATCAAAATTTTATCTGTAGTAGAAGGTAGGATACATAGAAAATAGGGATTGGCATAAATATGACATAATGAAATCTCAAATAATTAAGCAATAGATTATTATATATGTATAATTATTATATAAATAAGTGATTATTGGAACTATATAAGACTATCAATTATAATAAATGTGATCAATATTATTTTGTTGGTACCAAAATGTATGACATTCAGGTGCCACGCTGTTCACACACTGGTATGATTGGAATTTTTTTTTTGAAAAACATGTCTTCCTACATCTCCGGTTCTCTTTTTAAATCTCTTAAAATATTTTCCCCTTGATTTATTTCATCAGTCATTGTTGTTTCGGTGGTTGCCTCCTCCTTGTCATCTTGTTTTGTTTGGTGGTTTATCTGTTCTGTTTTTTCATCTGCTCTTTCAATTGGCTCCTCCTTTTCCTGGACATCTTGGCCACTCATTGTCCTTTGTATAATATTTCCCAGTTTTTCATCTATGCCATACGTTGAAGTCTTAATCTCCTTATGGTTTCTTATCAGAATGTCCTTGATGCTTTGGAACATTGCCACCATTTCCTCCCAAGTTCCACTCATTTCCTCCTGGTGGAGAATCTCGTCTTATTTTAATAAGTCCCACTCTTGACCAGTAATCCAAAAACCATATATTCAAACCTAAAGTCACTCCTCAAAAAATTTTGTGTTCATAATTCTTTGTATCCCATAGTTAATCAATCTGTTCCTTTAGATCAGTGGTGGCAAACCTATGGTACATGTGCCAGAAGTGGCAGTCAGAGCCCACTCTGTGGTCACGTGTGCTGTTGCCCCAGCTCAGCTCCACCACATTTCTCCATGGTGTTTCTCGATGTTGTTTGCAGGGAAACACAAGTTTCCCTGCAAACGATGAAACAGAAGATCACAAAAGAAAAAGATCTCACGTCTTGCACAGCTGTTGGTGTTGTGATGCCCTGCCTCCCACTGGCCAAATGGTCTTTGGGTTTCCGGTGTGCGCCTTGTGGTTTGGGCACTCAGTCCTAAAAGATTCTCCATCAAAGTTTTCCAGAACCTCCTTAAATCCCCTTTATGAATTCAATCTTGTATTGTTGTGGTCCAACAGCAGCCTGCTGAGCTGTTGGTGGAATCTGACAGCGATGAACACTATAGGACTGCCTTGAAGGCTGAGGAAGACTCGGGAGTATGTATGTGTTCAGAGTAAGAGCAGGGACTAGAGATGCCTATTGGCCACCAGATGGCGTCTGAGTCAGGGAGCAGTGAGGAAGAACAGAAGGAGGCTGTCCCTGACGTTCGTATGCATAGGGCTGCGAGGAGGAGAGAGCAGCTTCAGAAGCAAAGAAGAAAATAAGGGGTTAATGATTATAGAGAGTTTATAGGTGGGCCAATGGGAGGGGAATGTTGCAGGAAGCAACAGTTTATTCATGTAGCCATAAGCAAGGCTTTCGGGCAATCTGTAAGTTGCTATCAAACTTTGGTTTAAATTAAGATAGGATTCTGGGCTCTCAGCCAGGGGGTTGCTTATCTCCACATTAGTTGTGGCATACAGCCAGGTATGCCTTTGGGCGTTTGAAGACCAGGAACAGAACATGTATTGTGACATTCAGGAGTCACTTTAATAAAAATATCTTTCTTATTCCCACATTTAATTCTCCAATAGTCACGTCGTAGATGCATATAACGTATTTTTGTCAAAAAATTTCCAGGATTTTAGGAATATATTGTACTTTCCTTTCATCAGCAGGTGGCACTCTTAATTTAGATTTCAATGTTAACCAGATTTTAGTTGAATAGAAGTTCAAACTGTTTTTAAATTAATTGGCCGTAATCTAATTATTTTAATTTGATTTTAATTACCTTGTATGTTTTTTAATGGCTGTACACCGCCCTGAGTCCCTTTGGGACAGAGGGCAGTATATAAATTAAATTAATAAAAAATAATAAAAATGTAGAAACAAAATTAGTTTTTTAGATAAATAGTTCCAGCATTTTAAAATGCCTCTCCAAGACAATGCCTATACAATTTAAAATCCAATTTTCTGTAGTTTTTTGCTTTTCTCCCCTTCTTTCCTTTCAATTCTGAAAATTCTGAAAACCCTTGTGGTACCCAATGGCTTACTTTCCTCCATGTGGATATAGTACCATTAAGGACTTCTTGTTGAGTACGGTTTGTCAGCCAGTTACAAATCCATCTCATGGCGATGTTGTCTATGCCACATTGTTCTAGCATTCCAAGAATTAAGCCCAACATTTCTGTTGCTAAGCAAAACAGTTACTTTATGACCTTTCTTGCCAGAATTGTTAAGTGAATCCCTGCAGTTGTTAAATTAATAAGATGGTTGCTAAATGAATCCCCACTGGCTTTGTTTTTCAGGTCGCAAAAGGTGATCACATAACCATGGGACACTGCAATCATCATAAATATGAATCAGTTGCCAAGCAGCTGAATTTTGATCATGTGACCATGGTGATGTTGCAATGGTCATGTGAAAATAAATCACTTTTTTCAGTGCTGTTGTAACTTTGAATTATCACTAAATGAATTGTTGTAATATTGTGTTGTAAGTTGAGGACTAACCTGTATGAGGTAAAGTTGATTCTAACTGATGGCCTATTCTGTCCAATCCAACAGCAGTTCTTTGATAACAAATTAAACATTATACCGGTACTTAAACAGGGAAGGAATTTTCCAAATAGTCAATGTTGTTGTCTTTTATTTTCTATGCTTACAGTGTGTCAGTTGGTTACAAAAAGAATTTTTTGTGCCACTCTTTCATAACCTTCACTTGTAGTTATAATATAAATTATCATTTAATTTATCTAAATATATGTTTATATCTCACCAATTTATTGATATTCTTTTGATTAATTATTCTATCATTTTATACGAGATAATTCTCAAAAATTCTATGTTCAACTAGTGGCTGTCTATTTTTATATTTACAATCTATATCCTTATATTAATCTTATTTATAAAAAAAATTAACATATTTCAGTAACTATATCTTTTCATCTAACCAATGGCAAAATAGATCCCACACTCTGTAGAAATGTTTATCCTCTTATTTCAAATGTCAATTTACTCATTTCTGCACAGTCCATAATTTTCTTAATCACTTCCTCCTGCATAGGTGTTTTTTCATTTTTCCAATTCTTAACAAATACAATTCTTGCTGCTTTTAATTCATTTACAATCAAATATTTCAGTTCTTTATTATATATTTCCAGCATAATTCCCAACAAAAATATTTCGGGCTTAAAGACTATGTGCTGCTTTATCATTTTCTCCAACCATGTGTGGATTTTAGTCCAATATCTTTGTGCCTCCGTGCATGTCCACCACATATGGTAATATATACCAGGTGTCTGATGACATTTCCAACATTTATCTGATTTATCCTTAAACATTCCCGCAACTCTCGCTGGGGGTAAGTGTCACCTGTAAAACATCTTATACAAATTTTCTTTATATGCAGTTGACATAGTCATTTTATAATTTTGAGACCACAGCTTTTGCCATTTCTCTAAGTCTATCCCATGAACAAAATTCTTTCTCCAAGCGATCATAGTTTCTTTAACTTGCTCTTCCTCTAATTTAATCTCTAATAAAAACCCATACAATTTTTAATCATCTTTTCATTAATGCCTGTTACGATTTTATCTAAGTCAGTCAATTTATCATAAAAGCCTTCTACTTTCAAATCCTCATCAAATCTAGATTGTATTTGCACATATGAATACCAAATCATCTTCATACCTTGTTCCTGCAATGCTTGCATCTATTTGAGTTCACCTTTTTCATTTAATATCTCTCGATATCTAATTGTATGTTCCTCTTTATATATTATTGGATATGTAAAAGCCTCAATTGTTGACAAGTCTTCATCTTAATTTCTTTATTGGATATTAATAAAACTTCAAATGTTAACAATTGTTAACATTTCAGAATAACAGAGTTGGAAGTCTTATGGTCCAACCACCTGGTCAAGCAGGAGCCTTTATATCATTCTAGACCGGGGGTCGGCAACCCGCGGCTCTGCAGCCGCATGCGGCTCTTTTGAAGCTTTGCCGCGGCTCCGACAGCAGCTCCATGCGAGGAGGATTCCTCTGCCGGCCGCCGCTACTGCAGAATCCAGAGGAGGTTTGAAAATCCCGCCCCATGCGAGAAGGATTCCTCCGCCAGCTTCTGCAGTAGCG
>JAEANM010016878.1:0-13132 GCA_017656035.1 Myanophis thanlyinensis
CCTTATGTCTCACAGTATGTTCAGTTTTAGACTGATAGCTGGGAGGGGGGGACTCACTTTTTGACATTTAACAATCTTCTGAAATGATAAGAAATTAATAAGAAAACTTGAAACGTTTAACTCTTCTGTGATCACTTCCCTTGATTACACCTCTGCTCCTGTGACAGGAGCACAAAAGATTTTGGGGGTAACATTTACATGAGAAGAGGAACATGGTTGTGTGGCATAGTTTTTAAAAGGCAAGAATCTTCATATCACCTTGCTTTCTTGTGTAGTAGACACAGTGCAGATGGTTTATTTTATCTAAAGGAGAAATGTCTGTCATTTTCAGACTAAAATTTTCCTATCCTAGATTTTTAAACTGTTCCATCTACTCACAGAATTTGCATTGGCATAAATGCACTAAATTGTTGTTATGTTAAGTGTTTTATGTCACTGCTTACTTATCCCTAGGCAGTTTACAGTGGAAGGTGTTATGGTTTCTTTATTCACCCAACCTCAAACAATGAATCTTCACATCCTGTAATATTAGGACCGAATGGAGATAAGATTATGCAAAATGATACTGTAAATAATTGATCCAAAGTATCCCCCCTTTTGAATAAATTTTATTCCCATATAAACATACCTTAGATTACAAAACTTAGACTGGATAAATTTACCAGCAAACCTCCACACAATAGGCAGAAGCAATGAACATGAGAGAACATTTTCTCTAAAATGTTTATGCTAGAGTTATGAAAACAAAATTTGATCTGATGATCCAAACTATTACTTCTCATTCCTTTCACCAAAAAACATCAGCAATCCAAGTAGCCTTGGAAGGTCCGTTTAGAGAACTGGAGATTGCTGGGATTTGGTAGGAAAGAATGAATTCCCCAGAAGGACAAGGATTTATGCTAAAAAGTCATTGTTGCCTTAGGAATATAACAGCTCACTTCCAGTATTTGTAGCTTCACATAGCATGAATTCATTTTGCACAACAGTGATTCTGGGATGTGCACATTTCCATTATCAGCATATTTTTCATTCAGCTTGGAGAAAATTCATGTCTGATTTCCACTTGCTGGTGGACAAATGGCAATGGCTGTTCCAGTGAAATCTTATGAAGGTGTGATGGAATACATTTTGATTCACTGGACATGAAAATAATAGACCCCTTCACATGTTAATTCTTTAATATGAGGTTTAATTGCATGTTAATGAATGGTCCTGAAGGCTATTGGTTATCATCAGAATCAAAGTCACCATGCCTCTGAGTGCCAGATAGGTATTTCTACATGTTTTGCTTTCAGTTTTCTAATTGTTTTTGAGTGTGCATCTGGGAGTAGAATGTCGGACTATCTAGATCTTCAGATTGGCCCAACTAGGTACTTCTTGTGTTTCAAGAAACTGCCTATGATACCTTTCAGTCAATATTATCTTTGGTGCTCTCGTTTCATTTTATTTCAACAGATACATATCCCATATATTCAAAATATTAACCAGAATTCAAAGGGAGTATCCTAAACCAGGAATGTCAAACTCAATTTCATTGAGGGCCACATCAGGATTGTGTTTGACTTCGGGGGGACGGGGTGGGCATGGCCAGGGTAGGCTTGGCCAACTCAACATCACTTCTGTTGGGGGCACCTGTACTGGCCTGAGGCTCTACCAGCAAAAACAGGCTTCAGAGCTCCATTTTCACTGGCAGATGGTTGCAGGACGTGGCAGCTGAAAATGAAGCACAGGAGCTGGCAGAAGCACTGTTCTTCACTGTTTCTAGGGCAGCCCCACAGGTCAGATCTAAGTACCCCATGGGCCGAATCTGGGTCCCAGGCCTTCAGTTTGACACCCCTGTACTAAACAGTCCTTCTGCTCGAAACTCTAGAATTTGCTGCATGGTTAGAAATTCTTTAATTCGCCTAGGAAATTATATTTGAAGTTGAGGGAGTTCCAAAGATAGTTGGAAATAGCATAGTGGAGGATCTTTTGATCAAAACCAGGGGGGCGGGATCAGAAATCATCCCAAGTATTTGGATGTTTATTAAAGTCATTCTTTGGAATCTTTACATTCTTTAAGTTGCCTGCCACAGGTAAGTTCAAAGTTATCTTAGCTTTCTTCTTGTCTGTATAATTTGTTTTGCATGTTAAAAGAAGCCTACTATGAGGGGTCGTTGATGCTCTCTGAACTTGATTATTTTCTTGCAGATGTTTTATTACGCAACCTAAGTAACATCATTCATATTAATCAATCTACTATATAAGCACAATGCTAATGTCCAAATAAAACTGAACAACTTGAAGAAGATTTGAAAGGGAAAAGGCAATTTTTGTTTTGGTTTTGGTCATGTTTGTGGCACCTGACCTGACTTTGACTAGGATTGTTAATCACACAAACCAAGAAACTGCATTCCAGTTTAGTATGATGTATGCATGCAAGCATGTTATATGACCTCTTTTTTCCTTCTTTTTGACCTCTTGAGAACAATATGGTTTAGGGACTAATACAATCAGGGATACAAGACCACAATTTGAAAGATTAAGCGTTAGTGAGCACCTTATCACTTTGTGATCAAGCTTTGTGATCTAGATCAGCTTTATTGGCATTGCCAGATGTGCTGGGACTTTTATTCCTACGGATGGAAATCCTTTGAGTAGTAATCAAAACACGTCTAAAAGGATGGCAGGTGAGGAAAAGTTGGGAGGAGAATTTAAGCCAATTTTGCAGAGCATGTGAGAATGTTGATAATACACTTTTAAGGAATTACCCTTGAAAGCAATCTTGTTTCCCAGGCAATTTATCTAAGAGATTTACGGAATAGAATTTTCTATCTTTAGCATCTGAGTGGTGAGCTGTAAATAGTACTCTGAGGAGGAGCTTGGAATCAAACATCAAGGACAAAAAGTGTTGGAGTGGCCTTTTGGAGACCAGGATTTAGAGCACTGATAAGCCAGGTTGCCAAACTGATGCAAGAAGGGATAACTATGTGTACATACATTCCACCACATTGCTGCCGCTGTTGTTTTTTATACTACAAAACTGCGATACAACTGAAAACTGGGAATGTTGATGTTTTCAGCACAGCTTATCATCACTGGAAGTGTCTAAAGTTTAAACTGAAAAAACTTAATTGGTTTCACATATGAAAAGTTATTGCAAGTTCCAGGAAGTGTTAGTTGTGGGAATAGAGCTAGATAAAGCTTTGGTAGTAATCTGTTTTTGAGGCAAATCTCAACAAGCAAGCAGGTGATAAGCCTTTGTTAATGCCATTGGGACAAAATGCTGCAGCTACAGATTACTGTTGATAAACAGATTTCGGAATTAATTAGTTGTGCATAATTATCCCAAGTCTTAAACCTCACTAACTGAATACAAATGTTATGCATTTGTTGGTACATCCCATAGCTAACCACAAAAATTGTTTCTTCTCAGCTGAGGTGACATTTCAAGTGGAAACTTGCACATTTTCATGTTTGAACCACTTGGCTCCACCACTTTCACATCCAGATAGGGAGGATTATAGTTCAGCAATACAGAACGCACTTTCCATGCAAAAGATCCCAGAGAACAGAGCCAGCATCCTCAAACTGAACTGGCAATCTGGATTCTGGATGATTCCTGCCAGTCTGCAGAAACCAGGTATGGGAATTCTATGTCCTCATGGCCCCCGAGTCTATGGATTTGGGTGCAACGCTATACGCCTTCCTGATATAGCAATAACTGTTTTTTAAAAAAAAAAAAAGCCTAGTTTTGAAAAAGCAAAATCATAGAGCTTACTCAGTTTAGTCCTTGGCACTTTTTTCTTCTGTACCCACACTCTTTTGTCCCTGGGTCTCGCAAAGAGTAGAACTTTTCAAGAAATATGCTGCTTCTTAAAAAAAAAAAACTATGGGCCACTAAATTCCCCTAGAAACTCTGCACTCAGTTGTAGTTGCAATATTTGTTTGTTTGTTTGACCTAATCATATGCCACCTTGGCAAGCAAATGACAGGAAATCAGTAGTGGAGAAAACTAATTTAATTTCAGAATATCACTATATCCGTGCTCAGGAAAGCCCAAGCAACTGGTCATGGGTAGAAAACACCTCCAAACCTGTGATACATTAAGCAACTTCAGAGGTAGCTGAACCAGCTGCTTAAGCCTCACCTATACCACTCCTTCCTTCTTTTATAGGAAGAATTTGGGTTTTTTTTTATGGCAGGTGACATTTGGTGGGAGAGGAAAAAAAGCTGGAGGAATGCACAAATTACTTTACTTCATTAAAACTGTCTAGAGAATCATGAAGATGATCTCTGTTTAGCTTTACATTTGGCAGTACCGTAATGCAAGTCTAATAAACTCTTACCTTGAAAACTAATGTTGACTCTGTTAACTCTATTCCTGTAAATTGTGTGTGTGTGTATACATACATGGATGGATTCCTAGCAACTACCTGAGCTACAGTACTATTTGCAGTTTTCTTGGCAAAGTTTTGGAAGTGGTTTGCAATTGTCTCCTGCCTAGGGTTGAGAGAAAGTGATTGGCCCAAGATCACCCAGCTAACTTGGTGGTCAAGGCAGGAGTATAAATTCACCATCTCCCAGTTTCTAGCCTAGTGATTTAAGTACTAGACCAAACTGGCTTTTCAAATCTTGCATCACCTGCTTATAATGCAAGTAATCCTCAGTGTACGACCATTATTGGGATCAAAACTAAGTAATGTTGTCATTAATTAAATCATGCCTGATTTTGGGTTGGTTGCCAAGAACCTGAATTTTGATCCCATGATCACAGGATGTTGCAATTGTGATAAGTGCAAGGACTGTTTGTGAGACACTTTTTTTAGCATCCTCGTAACTTTGAAAAATCATTAAATGAACAGACATAAGTTGAGGACTATCTGTATAAACTTCATATACTATTTTCACATATTAAATGATACTGCTCTTCTGTTTGGCAGGGCTAACTCCCTGGGTTGTTTCTGACAAAAATTGCTATTTCTTGGGCCAAGTCAATACGTTAAATACTTTAACGGCTTTGTTCCTTATGCCATCTATCTGGTAAACTCATAATATTCATTTTTCTCACCATGCACATATATACAACCAAACTAGACTGTATTGTTTCTCCTTGTCATATAATATATGTAAGATGTGGGTATATGCATAATTTTTATTTATTTATAAATTTTCATTTTAATGTGTGCCAATTACTGTACATTTAAAGTGGCAATACAATTAATCTAAGTCTAAATCTAAAGACTAAATCTAAGCAGTCTTTGTACCCTTGCATGGAGAGTATCTCTTTTCACCTACACGAAAAAGAACAGACTTTATATACCTCTGAAGAATACCTTCGGTAACTGTAAGTTGTTGATAGAGAATACCTGAAGAGAATAAAGCAAGCTACAATTATACCTTTGTGTGTTGAGTTTAACTATCTGTGATAAGCAGTCTGTGCGCTTAAAACAGAACAAACTGTTAAACCCACACCTGATAAAATATTCTGGTCACTCTATTCCTTTTTATTTAAAAGTTTTATTTTCACATTCAAATGATTCAATTTCCTTAAGGGTAGCCAGGTTTTGTCATATAATATGTAAGATGTGTAGCAATTTGATTGATCTGTTTATTTAATTTGTTCATCCATGGCAATTTTATGTATGTAAGGGACTCATGATTGACTTCAATACAGATTCTTCTTCTTCTAAACTTTATATCACATTACATCCCCTCCTATGAACTTTTTTCATTCAGTTCTACCATTCTCAGTGGCCAAAATGAAACTCCTGGAAATGAGCATTTCTTTTTTCTCTTACTGACCTCCACGTTTCCTCAAAATTCTTCTTTCTAACAGGAACTTAACAAAAGTGCAGTTTTACAATTTTTCAATGATACCATGTAAATGTGGCCCATGGTAAAACAAATGTATAAAATAGTTCAGGAAGAACATTGACAGGAAATAAGTGCACCACTTCTACTGGAATCATCCTCTTCCACTGAGTGTGCAGCTTGGGGTGGGGGGGTGAATACATGAAGCAATGAGGGAAAATGTGAAAAACTCCCTCTCAATCAACTATATAAGTCAAATTAACCCCAAAGTGATTGATGGGATGATATATATCACAGCTAGTCACGTCTAAAACAATAATGTTTTCACTTGACGTATATGATGCCTTTAGTTTTACTTTTCAGAAAGTATTTTGTATCCTTAATTAAATACCATGAGATGTCATTTTAGTGCTACCAGCTTTCATGGGCCTCTAGAGAATTCTTGGACTCAGTGCTGAATCCTCCAAGCCAGAAATTAGAATTGGATTTTTATTTTCTGAACAGATCTCTTTGCTATGATTTCAAGTCAAAAGATGTGCCAGTCAAAAGATTTCTTCTACCATATAGTGGACCAAAAGATGTGTCTTTAAATCTTTTACAAAAGCTGGTTGTATTATTCAGTGAAATGAATTTCGGTTCTCATCTACTGTAGCTCTTCTCCCCTTTAAAAAAAATCTATCTTGTTAAGCAAGTAATTCTAGATGACTGACAAAAAATGTATAAAATATTATTAAAATTTTAATATTTTTAAAATATATATATACATTCTGCCATTCTATTCCACTAATGTCTTCCAAAATGATATTTCAGGAAGGCATTGTTATCTTAGACACAAACAATATATTAAAAGCAAACGTTTAAAGTCATTCTAAGGTTTTGGTGCCATGTAGAAAACAATTTAAGGGGGTTCAGACAAATAAGTTAAGTTGGATGACTTTCCCACTCTAGGCAGCTTTCAAAGTGTGGGAATTTTAGGTCTCAAAGTTGTTGTCCATAGCTTTTTGCAATATGTTTCTGAAGTGGGTGGCATGCAAGGAGAGATCTTTGGAATAAGATCAAGATGTCATTTAAGTACACCACTATGTAATATTTCATTAATGAATCTAGAAAAAAAAACAGCTTCACAGTTGACCAGGCCAAAAGGCATCACTGTGTACAGATAGTCCTCAATATATGATTACTAAACAAGACAGTTGTTACGTGCATTTTGCCCCATCCTACAAATCTATCTTGCTACAGTTGTTAAGTCAATCATTGCAGTTATTAAGTTAGTAAAATGTAAAACTGAATCAGACTTCCCCATTGACTTTGCTTGCCAGAGGGTCACAAAAGATCATATTGCAACCATCACAAATACATGCTGGTTGCCTAGCATCCTAGTTTAGATCATGTAATTATGGGGATGCTGCAATGGTTGTAGGTGTGAAAACAGTCATAAGTCACTTTTTACAGTGCTGTTGTAACTTCAGTGCTTCACTAAATAAATGATTGTACATCAAGGACTTCCTGTATTTGAACTTGCCAGATATTGTACTGAAAGCTGTTAAATATTTGTCTCCTTCTTTCATTCTGATTAGGTTGTAAGCTGGTGGTCTCCAACCTTTCCGGCTTTGCGGACCAGCAGGATGTGGGGGGAGAGAGGTGGTGGATGAGTGCGCATGCGCAACTCCATTTACACAAGCGACAGGCACAAGCACCCCACTGCTCACACAAATGGAGCTGCAAGCAGGCACTCACCCAATTGCCACTTCTGTGGCCCAGTTCTGAATGGGCCGCAGCCCAGTAGTGGGCCATGACTGGGGTTTGGGGACCTCTGTTGTAAGCACTTCTCAAGTATAATTTTATAAAGGTGTGTGACTTTCTAGTACACAGGTCTATTACACGGATATCAAACTTGATCATGTCACATGATGTATTGTGATGTATAGCAAAAGTTTTTGCCTTTGCTGAGCTGGGGTCAGTGTGGCCACAAGTTTGACAGGTCTATGGATCTGAGATAAATAGGAGTGGATAATGTTCTCTGATCATCACTCTGTTCAAGTCTTTGTGGTAATGAATGGTACATGTGTAAATTCCCTCCTTTCCCCTCAGAAGTGCTGCTGCCTTTTTTTTTTTTTTTTTTTATTTTGGGGGACACAAAAACATTGGTGTCAAGGCAAGTAAGTTGGAAGAGTGAATGAACTCTTTTTGATGTTGACATTAAAATAGTCTTTGAGACTCTCTAACTTGTAAGTAGACATGAGATACTGTCCTTCTGCTGGGAGAGAGGCTCCTGGCTTCAAACTGATGGTTCAATGGCCTGCCTGATCGGAGAGGGTAGGTAACACCGCTGCCTCTTCCTCCCCAAACACATCCATAAAGCCTAAATATTTTCTGGTAGTGCTGATTGTCTTTTGTTCTTCATTGTAGCGGGGACTTGGGTAAGCTTACACAGTGTGTAAATGGTGCTGCTGGCATTTAGGGGAGTGGAATGAGATTGTCCCTTGTTTCCAACTTACACCTGGATTATGCAGTTGAAACCACTCTAGTCCAAAGAAAATGGGCATTTGCAAGGAAGCAGTCACATAGAGCATTATGTGCAATGTGATCTTTGATAGTTAACCACAAAGGGTGCGTGTGCTGCAAAATTGACCCTGCTCTTACTGGCTATCCATCAATCATATCGACTATCATTTGGCTTTCTAGAACATGAGTAAGCAGCTTTAGTTACTGTGTTGTTTCTACATCTATGAAATGAATGGTTGCTCCCAAGTCTACAAGAGCAGAGAGTTTCACATTCTGCCTGGAATCTAGAGTAACAGTAACAGAGATAATTAGGTATGCTTCCCTGCTGTCAGCTGTCTGAGCTCTCCTTAAATAGTTATGGGCCTCCCTTCAGAACTCCTGGGAAGGGGGTCAGCAAAGTTTCCCCAGTGTGCAGCTTTGAAGCAAGCTGGGATCTTGCTAGCTACAGATTCCATTGATTTAAGGTTCTGCATTTCATTGCTTGAGGTTTCACCAGGCACGATCTGGGTCTAGGGGCCTAGGCGCCCCACAGTTAAAGCACAGTTCCTGATCCTTTCTTCTTTGCTTCTCTCCTTATGAAAGGGATCTCTCAGTTGCTCTGATTTGCATGGATTCCCCCATACTGGATTCTGAGGATGCCACTGGGAGGGAATGGTGTGGAAGAAGACAGGTTGTTGGTTCTTGTTCTTTTCTTGTTCCTTCCCTGCCTTAACTGCTCCTGAAGGGCGTTTAATTATTATACAACGCTGGTTCAACTTTTCCAGGGTATTTGGGGTGTCTTGTCTCATCACCGTATCTCTCAGATCTTCGGACAGCCCTTCTTTGAACTGGTCAGTAAGTCATTCCACCGTACATCTCCAGCAAGTAATTTAAAATATATGATGTTATTTTCCTCTGTTCCTGCTTGAGTTTTCAGAAACCCTTGACTAGAAGCTATGTTAAAGGATCCCCAAAATATCCTGTGTTTACACATGAAGAAGTCTTGATATATGTCCAGAGACTTGATCATTCTCCTCAATTAATAGCAATAGCACTTAGACTTATATGCAGCTTTATAGTGCTTTGACAGCCCTCTCTAAGCAGTTTACACAGTCAGCATATTGCCCCCAACATTCTGGGCCCTCATTTTACCAATCTCGAAAGAGTGGAAGGTTGAGTCAATCTTGAGCCTGGTGGGAATCAAACTACCAAACTGCAGTCAGCTGGCAGTCAGCAGAAGTAACCTGCAATACTGCATTCTAAGTATTGCACTGCGCCACCATGGTTCATGGTGTTGCCATTTAGCTGGAGCTTCCTTCAGCAAACCTAACACAAAAATTAATTTTGGTGCCATAAGTGGGAAACTCCATCAGTTTGTCCACAGTAAACTTTTCACATTGGACTGTGGATGTCCAGAATTGATCTTGGTTGCTTCCAAACTTCTCCAGCAAGCTGCAAAGGAATATAAGAGTATTGTTGAGCCACAAAGTGTTGTGCTGCCACAAGCCACAAGCTGTTTAAATGCCTCTGCCACTTAAATTTGTTTCCTAGAATTAGAAGGGCTAGGCCAGCAAATGGGATGAATTTGAACCAGACACTGAAGCACAACTCTATGTTTCTAACAAAATGAGTCCTGTCTTCAAGCATAGTAGCACATTTGACACACATCTGAGAACTGCAAAAATACAATGCAAGCATTCAGATTGAACCACCCGCCACAGCAATCTGGCTGTGACATCTGTTGTCCCATTGATGACTATCCTTGATTTGATTAATCTGGCTGGCTAGACAACTACATAGGAGTGTTCAGATAGGAGTGTATATTCTTTGGTCAAGTATATAATGCATTTTGGAGATCAGTTCTCTTTTCTGTGCTATTTAACAGTAATCTATGGAGTTTGTGATAGAGACTGTTCCAGAATTTGGAGTATATTACCATCAATAGGCATGTGATAGGCATCTTGTTTTCATGAGCTACCAATTATCTGAATTACGTCTTCAACCATTTGCCTTCAGATGGCAATGTGTTGAAGGAACAGTTCAGGTGTAGTCTTGAACTTTTTGGTATCTGAATAGCCAGAAATGTGAATTGAAAATGTCAGATGTGACCATGGTGAGTACTTCAGTTGTATTCAGATTGGATTACTACCTTGCTTTCTATGTTGAGCTACATTTGAAAAGTTAGAGTTATTTGTTCTATTGATCTAGAATGCAGCAGCAAATATGTTAATGTGTACTTGCCTTTGGGAGTGATGATTTTAGATCTATTCTGAATTAGTACTATTGATTGCTAATTCTGTGCCCAACTCAGAGTGATTACTTTGAAAATCTCAGTTGACGTTGATATCTGCAATGAGAAAGAACATTGGTCCTGGTAGGTAGAATAGCAACAATAAAAATGAATATTTTGCCTAGACTTCTATACCTTTTTCAAACAATACCAATAAAAGTGGGGAAAAATACTTTGAAGATCTTAATGGGATGATATTAAAAGGTTTAAATGTTTATTTGATTTATATACCGTATAATATATATTTATATACCGTATAATATATATTATAAAGTATATATGGCAAGGGAAAAAAACCCAGAATAAGTTTCTAAAAATGTTGCAAGATGAAAGAACTAGAGGAGGTTTTGGTTAACCTGATTTCGAATTGTATTATCAAGCTACAGTACTTACTGGATGAGAGAATGGATTATTCTGGAGAATGTAACATTATTGACATTAGAGGGACATGATTTACAACTGAATTGGCATGCCTTCTTATGGTATGGGAAAAATGAGATACATGGGTATTTTCAAAGACATTGTATTAGAAATGCACTATGGTTAGTTTGGAAGAAAACAAGGAAACAGCATTATCTGAAAATTCCGGTCTGGCTTTTCACAATGGAAGCATTGACACACCCAAATTTGATAGATTTAAAGAAGATTGTTACACATAAAGATATTTTGAACTTAAAGGGGAAACTTAAATCAAAGCAAGAATTAAATGAACAAGGAATCAATATAACATGATATTCATATATGCAGATACATTCTAGATATGAGAAAGATGCTAAACTATTCGGTATTTATAGAGACCTAACAGAGCTGGATCAAATATTGACTAGAAAAGAAGAAAAATGTATAAAGAAGCTGTGTAATTACTTACTGTCTATTAAGTTAGAGGAGGAGCAGGTAAAGGATATGATGATTTCCTGGCCGAAAAACTTTGGCTATACAATAGAACTGGATCAATGGCAAAAATCATGGAATAGAAATTATAAAATGACTGTGTCAACAGCATATAAAGAGAATTTATATAAGATGTTTTATAGATGGCATTTAGCTCCATCAAGACTGGCAAAAATATTTAAGGATAAATCTGCTAAATGCTGGAAGTGTCACCAAATATCTTGGTCCTACTATCACATGTGGTGGATATGCCCACTGGCAAAGAGATATTGGACAAAGAGACATACAGGGCTGGAAAAAATGGTAAAACAACATATTGATTTAAAACCAGAGATTTTCTTACTGGGCATGTTGCCAGAGAATTACAGTAAAGAGAATACTAATTTGATTGTACATGTTCTAACAGCAGCTAGGATTGTATTTGCACAACATTGGAATCGTGAAGAAATCCCTGCAGAGGAAATAGTGATTAGAAAAATACTAGAATAGCTGAAATGAATAGATTGACATTTGAAATTAAAGAGAAAGAATTAAGTGAATTTTATAAAATATGGGGGGCATTTTATCAGTGGTTAGAGAATAGAAATGAGAAATAAAATTAGGAAAAGTTACAATTAAATTTAGAAATAAGAGAGTACAAGATCTGTATAGACAGGGTGGATGTATTTAAGTTTAGATATGGAAAGGTATGATTTATATGATATATTTTTATTGTTAATATTTATCAACCACAACTATTATTTTAAGAGATTTTTGTACACCCGACCATGCACGATTTGATGAATGATATATGATGTTATGTAAAAAATAAAAAAATAAAAAATTTATACTAAAAAAAAAGAACATTGGTTTACCTAAATCTCAAAGATGCTTTTTCAAAAGGCAACTGGACTTTCAGTGTTTTTCCTTGAAGACATTTCACTTCTTATCCAAGAAGCTTCTTCAGTTCAGAACTGAAGAAGCTACTGGATGAGGAATGAAACATCTTCAAGGAAAAACAAAGAAAATCCAGGTGCCCTTTGAAAGAGCACCTTTGGGACAACTATGACCAGGATGACTGAGAATCTCCATAGACATTTGTCCTACCTAAGGTGTTTTGTTGTTGTTGTTGTTTCCTTGTTTTTGCTTCTTGTGTCTCTCTCAAAGGTGAAACAACTCCATAAATAAAGGATTTCTGTTGTGGGCTCAACCAGATTATGGGGGTTTTCTCCATGAGTTTCATTTTGATTTCATACTTGTCTTCCTTTTTCCATTAAATCTAGTAAAACATCCTGTTCTAACAAACATTCGTTCCTGATGGACTTAAAATTATTTTTAAGATAGATTGCCATTTAGAATTCTTTAACCAGCTGAGTCTGTTTCCACATTTATGCCCTTATTTTACATTTTTGTACTTATGAGAGGTTTTTTAATTGTTGTGAGCCATCAAGAATAATGTGGACAATTTTTCTTTAAAAAAGAATGACTGGTAAAGAATAGCTTTTTGTTTTGTTCTAAAAAGAAAAAAATGCAGTGATGTTCTCATAGGAAAATGAGTGTCTGCGAGGTACAGTCAAACAAGTCAAGATGTCAGCCATAAAATTGTGATCAAAACTCCACTCATTTTTATGTCTGTCACAGCACACCTAAAACAGAGGCAGTTTCGGTCACACTATAGTAACCAGCATCTGGATA
>JAEANM010016879.1:0-13132 GCA_017656035.1 Myanophis thanlyinensis
AGTTCAGGGAGCTTGGTGCGGATGATGCACTCTGCTATGCGCACCACCCTCTGTAGGGCTTGCCTATCCTGCATGGTGCTGTTTCCGAACCAGGTAGTGATATCATTCGCACATTATCTTTTACTCTTCAGTCTTAGCTCTTTTTTCCTTTGTATCTCATCAATTCTAGCCATTATTTTCAGTTTTCTACTTAATCTCAGCCTACTCCTCACTTAAATTAGTTACTAGTTTAGTATGCTGTATGCTTTCTCTACTGGTCTCTCACTTTTTGCATTCAATTCATCTGCATTCCACATTAATTCATTTTCACCACTTCCTATTTTAACACACACACACACACACACACCTGGAATGCAACCCTGTGCATTCATCTTCATTTTTTCTTTCTCCTGACATAAGCCAACTATTCACATAACAAAGAGGCAGAAGTACATCCTTTTACACAGTCCTTTTTGTTCCCTTGACAAACATTCCTTGCAACAGACCATAAAGTACCTATTTCCTTTCTATGACCATTGGAGCCATCCTTAAATTTTTTTTCATGAAGTTTTCTATCTTTAGTCAATATTAAAATGTACATTTGAATCAGCTTGCTCTAGCTGTTTGATACTTATATATAACTTGCAACTGTTCACCCCATTTTTTCTATTAAGCACAAGCATTTTGGTCTTTAATACATTAATTTTCAGATTCATACCCCTTGCTGCAGCATTGTCTATTATCTGCTTCAACTCACTTGGATGCTTTCTGTCCAAACCAAACACACCTGTGACCTCACCACAAGCATTTCTCCATAAATTATAAACAAACAAGGGAATATGAATATTTGAGGGGCTGTCACAGAAAGGAGAGGGACAACCTATTTTCCAAAAACCACCCGAAAGGCCAGACAAGGAACAATGGATGGAAAATGATCAACGAGAGATTCAACCCAGAACTAAGGAGAAATTTCCTAACAGTGAGAACAGTTAACCAATGGAACAATTTGCCTTCAGAAGTTGTGGGTGCTTCATCAATGGAGGCTTTCAAGAAGAGACTGGACTGCCACTTGTCAGAAATGGAATAGGGTCTCCTGCTTGGGCAGGGGATTGGACTCGATGACCTGCAAGTCCCTTTCAACTCTGTTATTCTTTTTTTTAATAAACTTTTTTTTATTTTTCCATACGTGTATTTACATTTTCCATCATCTCGTGCATCATTGGGTGTGTACATTTATTATCATATATCACAATCTTATTTTCTCACTTTGTATATAACAACAATAATATCATATCCCTATTTACTTTATTGCTCCTTATCTTAAAATACCTTTATTACATATCCTCTATAAATTCTTATTACTCTATAACCCTCTTTACATCTCTCTAAGATTTTCTATACATTACTGTTTCTTATTTTTCTTATCTAGCCATGAGTAAAAATCTCCCCATCTCTTATAAAATTGATTTGCTTCCTACCTTTTCAGCACGATGTGGAACAATAAAAGGAGATAATTATATGAAACTGCTGCAAGAGATTAAAGTAGATGTGGAAAAGTGGAAACACCTACAGCTATCACTGATGGGTCGAATAGCTACTATAAAAATGATAAAAAATATTTAAATGATTTGAACAAGATGATGGTGAGTTATATTTGGCAGGGGAAAAGACCTAGAATAAAATTAAAACTACTACAGGATGCTAAAAATAGGAGCACTCTGGGCCTACCAGATTTTGAATTATATTATCAAGCAGTAACACTTACATGGATGAAAGAATGGACAGAATTAAGAAATGCGAGAATATTAACACTAGAAGGTTATGACCTACAAGTAGTTTGGCATGCCTTCCTATGGTATGGGAAAAATAAAGACACATGGATATTTTCAAAGACACAATGTTAGAAATGCTCTATGGTTAGTATGGGAGAGAATAAGACAAAAACATTATTCAAAGGTTCCGGTCTGGCTCTTAATAATTGAAGTGTTTGTGCAAACTTGGTAGACTGGACAAATATTATTAGATATAAGGATATTTTGAATGTAAATGGGGGAGCTCAAGACAAAACAAGAGTTAAGTGCAGGGAATTGACATGACTTGGTATACTCAAATACAGATACAATCAAGAGATGAAAAAGATGTGAAATTATATGGTTTTTATAGAGATTTAACAGAATTAGACCAAATTCTGAGGGGGACTGATGAGAAATAGATAAAGAAGATTTATAACTATTTACTTAGCAGGAAAATGGAAGACAAACAGGTCAAAGAAACTATGATCGCCTGGACTAAGAACTTTGATTATACAATTGATTTAGATTTAAGGCAAAAACTATGGGATAGAAATTATAAGGTAACCATGTCTATAGCCTATAAAGAGAATTTATATAAAATGTTTTATAGATGGCATTTGACACCAACAAGATTGGCTAAAATGTTTAAGGATAAATTGTCTAAATGCTGGAAGTGTCACCAGGCCTCGGGCATATATTACCATATGTGGTGGACCGGTCCCATGGCAAGGAAATTTTGGATTAAAATTCAGGTTTGGTTGGAAAAAATGACTAAGCAACGAATAGAGTTGAAACCTGAAATTTTTACTGGGAATACTTTCAGAGAGTTATAATAAGGAAACAGTGTATTTGATTTTACATGTATTGACAGTGGCGATGCACAAAACTGGAAGCTGGGAGAAGTACCAACAGAAGGAAATGTGATTAAAAAAATATTGGAATGTGTAGAAATGGATAGATTGACAATGGAAATCAACTCTGTTATTCTGTAAACATAATGCTTGACTTATTCCATGCATAATGTTGAATTATTTGCTAAGTAAACCCCCTTGCCTACATTTTCCAGATTTTGCTCTTTGTCATCTTATGGTCAGAATTCTGTCGGACATTTTTCTGAGCACATTAACAAACCTATTCCTCTACAGTTTTTGCATTCACACTTGCTACCTTTCCATTTAGAAAAATTCCCAAAGGTTATTGTTCCAAGCTTCAGGTACAAATGCAATTTTCATACATGTGTGTGTACAAGTCATACTGCCACACATTGAACAAGTCATACTGCCACTCTATAAGCCAACCATACATGTATTTTATGTTTCTCAAAGTATATAACTTTTACCATTTTTCAATATTTTATAGTAGCTATAATTGGCTTTTCATCAGTGTTTTATTGGATACTAGCATTTATAGTATTCATTTCAATGCCACTTTTTAAAAAATCTATAATTATTTTTACAAATTTTTAAAATAATGCCTTCCAACACTTCTTCATTCCAGTTTCATTCCAAATTATATCCTCACTTTCATTTTTAATTTTAATCTCTCTGCTGGAAGCTCTTTTATATAACTTTTCATCTATTTCCAAAACATTTTTTTCTTGTTCTATATTTAAATATATTGTTTGCAACCATATTTATTAGATTTCTGTCTGACATTCTAATTTTTTGCAGCAGTCATTCTCTTCATTTCATTTCAATAATTCTACCAAAAATTCTTTTTCAAATTTTTCATTAGCATAACTCAACACACTTCTTGGCATTCTGTAACATTGTTTTCATTCTGTTCCAAACAGTTTCCGTTTCCTTTTTTGCCTACATTCCATTCATTCTTTTGCAACAGTAATTTGTCTTCTAATACTTTTTATAGATTCATATTTTTCTGCTGCAGTTCTACTTTCACTCTAATTTCTTTCCTTTCCAATCATTTATCTTTTTCACTATTAACCCTGCCAGAAATTAGTCTGTTTTACGCTGAGAATCTGTCATCCCTTTCTATCCTTCGCTAATACTTTCTTCCTATTAAATCAGTTTGGTTTTCAACTATGTATTCATCCTTTTATATCATCTTAATATACCAAGGTCAGGATTAGAATGAGAAAGGAATAAGTACTAATAAAAAACAAGGTAGTCCTTCAGAACATGGAAAGGCAAATCTAGCAGAAATAAGAGCATGAAATAAGACTGATGTTAAAAGAGGTGGAAACTTTTAAAGACATTTTAGAGCATTGAAAGAGAGTGGAATGTTTGATCTGTTAACCAGTTTCAGACACGTGCAGGCCCTAATTTTCATCCCAAACCAGGAGTTTGCACTGATATTTTTTATCTCAACTTTCTTATTATGTATTTTTCTCCATCCCTTCTTTTTATACTGACTTTCTTCATTTAATATAATTTGTGATTGATGGGTATGATTGCAAAGGAAAGAAACCTAAGCTACATTCACAGATTAGTGAAAAATAAATATATATATATATATATTAGGGTACTAGTTTCAGCCAAAGTTAGGCCTTTATTGAGGGCATATCCATTCTAAATTGTCTAAATCTTTATCTTGAAATAAATTAAAAAGCAACTATTAATCAGTCAGCAAAAAGTTGTAAAAATGCAATGAAAAAATGCAAACATAAATTATGCATACTTACATTACTAGCCCGATACAAACACTATATGCATTAGGCTTGCTCTGTAGACAGAACTACAGTTAAATATATTTCCAACAGAGAACACAGCTGTTGCCATTTCATTAAAACATGGCTTCCAACCAGTTTTTTAACTTCAAAGACTGGTTTAGGCAGTAGTAGTATTAACAAGAGCTCTCTTACAAAATCAGCAAAAAGATTTTAACACCTTCTGTTGGATCTCAGTTTCTGAATTCAGTATAGTTCTTAAGAGGTACGTACACAATTGGATCCTGGAACCATGTTTGTCTATTTTTCTCCCATGAATGAGGACAAAGTGATTTCAGGATCCAGCCAGATTCTGCTTCATTAGGAACTGCTTTGGATTCTGAAATGTATTTTTTTTCCCCACTGCTATATTTGTGACCCTCTATGGAAGCAAATGTTACGAGTTTAAAGAAGCAGGATAGGAAGATTATCAATGCTTTGAACTTTGGTATTGGAGAAGATTCGTGAGCATTCTCTGAACAGCTAAGAAAAGAAACTGATAGCTCTTTGAGGAAATGAACCCATAATTCTCACTCGAGGCACAGATTCTGCTATACTATGTGAAGATGCCACGCTCTGGAAAAGGCTGTAATGCTAGGAAACAAGAAAGGGAACAGGACAAGGTGGATAGGTTCAATAACAGAGGGGATGAGTGCACCTTTTGGAAATGTGAATTAAAAGGTTAGTGATAAATCGGCTTTAAGAATCTATTTGTGTGGTCCTATCTATGTGGCCATTAAGTGTTGAAAATGACTTGATGGCACATAATCACTATCTCAGTGCCTTAAAGTAACTTGGGATTTTGGTTCCTTCTTGTTCAGTCCTTTAGTTAACATTAGTGCAAATACAATTTTTCCAAGTCAATCGCAAGACTTTTTGCAATATTACTTTTTACATAACTTTGTTTCATTGTTCTATTGAAATATATTTGATTTTTATGCATTTTGAAAATAATTTATATTTTCCACTCTCCCCAGGCCAATTTTCTTTCTATCCCACTTGTTCTCTGCACAGCAAAATAATATCATTTGTGGTGATATTCAGAGTGATAATAATGTATTTTACTTAGCAGCAGGTAATTAATGTATTGAGAGTTTAAAAAAAATTGATATCTCTGTGCACAAGTTTTTTATGGAATGGGAAATGCCAGAGATTCTGATTTGTTCAAACGAAAACAAAGATTACTAAAACAAACCATGGCTTTTTTCCAGGAGGAATACGAAGTGTTTCTGTTGCATAATATATAAACCATTGATAGCTTGTTTAGTTACTGATTCCTTATTCACAGATAAGCAGAGACTGATTATGTTAGCATTTCTTTAACCCATGATTTAGCAAGGTGGTTGAGGATCATATTATCTCTGCCCTCTGTATGTAGGGGTCCGATCAAGCTACAATTAATGATAGAAGCAAAATGATGCTCATGTTAATCTTTATACAAATGTTAGTACCAAAGGGAACATTTACAAAGCAGGTTTTATTCTAAGTAAGTTATGCATACAAAGGTTTAACATCAAGAGTATTGACATATTTAGGAAGCTATGCCTCTAACCACTCTTTTCCCTGGCTGAAGCAGCTTTGAATCCTTCGCTATGGTCTTCAATGCAGCTACAGTCAAGTTTGACCAAAATGCTGGAACATTCACAAACATTTCTAACTCCCACTTTAATGGAAGTTTATATAAATTAGGAAGACTGACCCTTTCCTAGTAGAAAGTTACAAGGAAGTGAAACTGTAATCAAATCTCCAGGGACCTCAGTCAATAAACTTAATGTTTAGATGTAAGCTCTTTTTTTTCAGATACTGACTTTGACTTACTTATTTTTTAGATATCAGTTTTTGTTGTCCTTGGAAGCCTTTCCTTACAATCTTTTGTAAGCCAAGCCTCTTTAGTTTTCCCGATATAGTCGTTCAGGCTGTATTTTTCTTATTCTAGTTTTTTTTAAATATTCCTCTTATTACCTCTACTATATGTGTAACTCGTTTATTGGGTGAAGCACACGATATATAGTCATTAGTTTGCAACCAAAGTTGTCCATTTCAGCATAGATCCAGCCAATTATCCCCTTGGTGTATCTGATTAGAGGGATTGTGTGTACATTTAACGTTCTATGAGGATTTCACCATTGTAGTGAATTAAAGAGGATGTCCTTGGAGGACAATGGGCTTATCAACCACTAAGGCAATGAACTGATAAACAAGGCTTGATAAACAACCCAAGAAAGTAGTTTGCACAAACATCTCAGGCAGCTTCCTCCCAATTCTTATGAAGATAAGAGGGAGAGAAGAAAGCACATCCAGACTTGCAAAATTCTGTTACTATAGCTGTTCTAATAAAAATAGCTTTAGTTTTTCAGTCTCTTTCTTTTTGGGGGGTTTACTGACAACTATTAGGTATTAATACTTTTTGGACTTATGTGATATAACTTGTAGTCTTTTTAATTTAGTCATGGCATAAACCACAAGCTTCTGTCAAAGCCAAGTTTTGCATCCTTCCAGCATTGGTGACTTCTTAATCATTAGTTGAAGCCCATTTTTTTCTTAACAACTTTGCCTCTATTGCTAATGAGGTATTTGTCCAGGGTAATTTTCAAATTTTCCTATTAGTGTTATTGTTGCTGTTGACAGTACATCCGAATTGTTAAGACTGAAGTTTAACCTTCTCATACTGTTAATTTCTAAATTCCTCTTTCCACACCCTGAACACTTTCTGCTACCAGAACATACTATGTTCTATCTCCAAACAGATATCTAACAAGGAAACACAATCTCCTCTGCTTTGGCTATTTATTTTTAAAATGTTTGGAGTTTTTCTGTAAATATTTAAGCATACCGGTAATTTATTTTCTTGGTCCTTTCCCAAGCTGTATAGTTTTTTTCCTCAGAGATCATATGGAAGCTTTTAGTATTTCTTCCTTTCTCTCATATTACTTAACTGTTGAGCATAATGAATAATTTAAAAATATGATTTCCAAGTTACTTCTCATTTGCATTGGCTGAGACAGATAGGACGGTAAATGTAGCCAAGTCACATAGCCAGAGGCTTACATAGCTTGATGTATAGCAATGAAATTCCAAAATGTAAAATGTAGGCTTCCAGTTCCAAAAGAATATGATTATGCAGTAAGAACCACAAAATGCATTGAGTGGAGTTGCAGGATAGATTAGTCCACAATTGACTCCTGTGCCACCTGCATTTTTAAATAGTTGTTTTGATTTGATAAATATAATAAATTAGCATAGCATTACACATTTTTATTCTTCTACTCATTAGCAATTCTCCTTCATTTTAAGATGAGCAAAGAAGGTTATAATAAATGTGTTCCGCATAGATTTCATTCTGATCTTTCTAGTTAATAGAAGAGAAAGAGGAAGAAAGCCTCTTGGTTTAGTGGTTAAGACACTAGGTTAAAAGCCAGCAGTTGGTGAGTTCTAGTCCTGTTTTAGGCATGAACAGATGGCTGGGTGACTTTAGGCCAGTCATATTCTCCCACCCCACCTCACAAGGTTTTTGTTGAGTGGAAAATAGGAAGAGGAAGGAGCAGTGGATATGTTTGCTACCTTGAGTTATTTATAAAAATAAAAAGGCAGGATAAAGTTTAAACAATTTATAAAACTGTAAGTAGAAAATTGTATTTTTTCTTTTTGAAACCCATACATTCAGTAAGTATTGTAGTATCACTATAACACCATTTTGTGATGTATCTATCATACTAAACCAATATGTAATGACTAAGTTTGCACAATATATTGCATAAAGCAAATCACATCTGTGACTATTAAGAAATATTTATTTTCAGCACCAGAATTCCAAGATATTAAAATGAATAAGTGAGAATGTTTTACATGTTCTAACATAAATGAACATCTTTCAATAAAACACTGACAGTAGGGAGGAAATCAAACATAATTAGTTCTCAGAAACATCTTTCGGAAATGATTTTTTTTCTTTTAAAAAGAAATTAAAAACCGGAAATTCCCAAAACAAGATACCTGGGAATAGACACACATAATTTTGGCAAAATCATGCAGCAGGAGAATGAACAGCCAATTTAGTCACTCTATTTCTGCATAACTGTAAAATAGTAACACCCCCACCCCCACCCCGGCATTTAGTAGTGGACTGCTGCACACAGTATTACTTCTAAAGAGAATCCCATTTGACAATCTTCTTCAGATGAGTGGCATGTGATCAGTTATCTGCTGACAGAAGAACTAAGCTAAGGTCAGCTCCCTCTCTGCCTATTAGAAGTACAACCCTGGGTCAGTTAGTGTGTTTATACAATGTCTAGCTGTAGCAGGGCATAGATAACCACGATTAAGCCCCTGCCAAACTGAAGAGTATTCTTTGCTCCATAGAGTAGAATTTAAACAATTTCCTTTTTTTTTTAAATAACAGCTAAAATGTAGTTTGAATTTGCATTCTGCACAATTCTGCCAGCAATATTAATACAAAAGAGCTATATTTTAGAAAAAAATATATGTCTGGCAATTCACAAATTTGCTGATTGAGTGTTCTTTAGAATAAATATTTAAAATAATTTATACTACACTACATTTGATCTTAGCCCAAAGGCTGAGCAGCACTTAAAAAAGGACATTTATACAAAGAAGAATAACAGTTACTGCTGTTACACTGCATAAAAAGAGACTTGCACATCTTTAGATACTGTCCACAGCAAAGTCTACAAATCAAGGTGAAATCTAAAAATATTCAGCATCTCCTCCCAGTTTTCGACCAAACACACGTTCTTTTTCCTTTCTGTATATTGTCATCTTTTCCACTATTGCAAATCATCTGGTATATATGACAGCTGAACATCCTGTGGGGCTTTTGTTGTATGTGCAGCACTATATGTCTATCAAAGTGAACTTCATGGTTGTATGTCTGCATTAGGAGAAACAATATATATTAATTTTAACTTCAAATGATAGCGAGAATCCATCTATAGTACGATACATAAATTCTTGGGTGATGATAAAACATTTTTGTATGATTATTGGTAAGTTACTGGATCTTCTATGGTAACATTCTTTTCGTTTTCATATATCTTTACAATAAAGGCTAACCCTAACTTTTATCTTGACTCCTTTTTCATACTTTGCCTAAATAGTTCTTGTCATTCTGCATAATGCCTAGGTAGTATATATAATACCTAGGACAATATACAGCATATTAAAATAACACAGACATTTGATACTTTGCCTAAAAGCATCACCAATTCTATAGAGTTCCTAGGCATTCTGTACAATGCCAGCTTTTCACACATTGCCAATATCATACACGCAAGAATTGTAATAATTGTAAGTCCATCTTGTCTGAATTTCAGCTGTGGACATTTTTTCCCCCCATGTTAAAGCTTTAAAGGCCTGCTTTGCCCTTTTCTTCAGACTGAGGATTTTTAAAAAAACAAATGCCATTTATACATTTATCCAATTATCAAAAATGCCTGTCCTTCAACTTTGTTTTTAAAAGGGTGCTTAAAGCTTATTTTTAAATTGGAAAGGTTCTTTGGAGGAAACTGTGTGTATTTCATAGCTTCAAAGCAACCAACCAATTTAAATCTACAAAACTCGGCTCTGGATAGAAATCAGATGGATTTAACAGGAATGCATTGGTTGTATTTCCAGATTGCTGCATTATTATCTTTCTATCACTCCTTTATAACGTGTCCCACTTCTTGGTAATTTTTACCTTTAGCGTTTGAATGGCATATATAAATGGCTCAACGGTATCATGTCATTAGAGCTAAGTTACAGTAGTACGTAGATAGTAGGAACATTAGGAAAATCTAAATTATACTTACCACATCCCAGGACTCCACAAAAGGAAAACTCTTCAACCGAATACCCTGCTCATTACAATGGAAATCAAGATGAGCTGCCCCATCAACTCCTATCTGAGTAACAGCCACAACAGACAGCAAGTTCAGTTCATCTTCATAGTCGACAATTTTGAAGGTCTTTCCACAAAAAAATAAAAATAAAATAAAAAATCCAGCAGTGGGCACATTGGTCACATTTTAAAGTACCTTCTAGTTTCAATACAAATTTAAAACAAAGACAAGGAAAAGTTCTCTAAATTTTTAAAAGCTTACTCTCATTCACCTGGTCATAGTCTACATTTTCAACCCAGTTTACTTGAGATCTCTGGAAAGAGGCATTCTTTCTACAGTTGACTTTAGTATCTCAAACAGCAGTTCTAGTTGCCTTATTGTAAACATTCTGTGTGTAGAAAGGCAAATGAGTGCAGGTAGGTTCTCCCCATTTCAATGAACTAGGCTATACTCATCTGAGCTTTTACTTGTACCTTATCAAGTTTGTTTAGTGAATTTGCATCCTGACATTCAGGAGCTGAAGTCCCTTAGTGAGCTTCCAATGGCTAAACACGGGATAGATCGTAGATCTCTCTTCTCCTAATTCAACACATTAGTTCCCTTTCTGTGTGATAACATTTACAACCCACTAAAGTAACAGATGGGCACAGAACCACTGACATCATCAGGATTTGATTTGCAATGTACATTTCACTGTAGCTTAAGATAAGGAGAAATGTTTTGGGAAAAACAACAATGCAGCAACTACCCAAATAACTTCTGTACATAACTGTTAACGATTGATTGTACGGGCACATGTTAGCTGGCTGGCTGTGAAAGAGAAAGGTATTATTATAAAGCAGAAAAGATCATATCAGACCCCCGTTATCAACAAGAGCCCAGTGGAGAGAGTGGACTGCTTCAAATACCACATCTTACAGAACCTGAAATGGACCTGACACACTGACATTGTGGCGAGAAAGGCTGTCAGCATCAATACCATCTTTACAGTATCACTACCTGGTTCAGAAACAGCACCATACAGGACAGGCAAGCCCTATAGAGGGTGGTGTGCATAGCAGAGCGCATCATCTGTACCAAGCTCCCTGAACTGCACTCCATATATGACAAATGATGCTGAACCACAGCCAGGAAGATAATGACAGACCCCAGCTACCCCAACAACGGACTATTGCCATGATGCGGTCAGGAAGATGCCTCTGCTCTCTGAAAGCCAACACAGACTAAGGTAAAGCTTCTTCCCACAGGCAATATGGACCAGGGGTCCCCAACCTTTTGGGTCTTAGGGACCACTAAATTCATAATTTTAAATCCCCTGGACCACTAATATGATCAGCCTAATGACTGACCCCTGATTTAGTACAATATAAAAAATGCAAATAATTTTTCTGAGGACCACCAAAATTTTCTCACGGACCACCAGTGGATGACCACCAAAATTTTCTCACGGTCCACTGATTGGTGACCACTGCCCTAAACCATAAACCATAACAACCCAGGACTAAACAGTATTCTATAATCTACCCCTCTCTATCACTCCCTAACTTATTCTCCTACACTGTCTATACAAGTACCTCTTGCTCTTACTACCTACAGCCATGTGGCAGTTGCATACACATTTCACTGCATTTCGTACCATATATGACTGTATGTGATGAATAAAATTTGATTTGATTTGATTATTTCAGGTGCTGTTATTTTTACCCGCAGGATGCCTGAATGCCAGTAGGCAATTTGGGGAGGCTCCTTTCTTGTCCTTATGTGGTTTATTTGCCAACAGGAATCAAGCTGCCGATTCCAAGCACCTTCAGTGGTGCGCAGGCCCAGCACCTTACCACATGAGCCACTGCGGCCGACTGTTAACAATGAAATCACCACAGACAACTCAAATAGGCACCCCACTTTTTAAGATTTATTCTAAAACAGACTGCAGAAATTTTTGCATTTATGTTCCCCAATTAAATATGGGCAAGTATTTTAAATAACTTCCTTTTGTAAAATATAATTTAAGGCTATACAACCAAAGAAAATGTATGCTTTGGGTAAAACTTGGGGTCTTGCTTCTCTGCGATTTCTTTTTTGAATTTGGCAATTGAATATAAATGAATTACAGATTCTAAAAGCCTCAAACAGTTCTTGCCATGTTTTCAGTCCCCCCTCCCCACATATTCATTTCCATGGAAACAAGGCTGGAAATGGTTTCCAGAAGCTGAGGAATTAGAATTCTTGTGGCTGTGTCATCTCGGCTACAGTTCCTAATAGAAAGTGAAAAATGGTTTCCAAAAATACATTGCTAATGATGTAAGGACACATTGCTCAGCTCAAATCTCGACTGTTTCCTTTGCATTATTTATCATCTTTTTGTGATCTGCATGCTCTTCAACAGCATAGAATTAGTCTCCGGCAAGACCTTGTGAGATTAAGTGGATAATCAACAACCAAGTTAATTCCTCACATCTCTTTCCAGGATTCTTAAGGCAGTAACCCAGCTTAAATTTCTAGAATTTAACAGTCCTCACATTCTTTTGGGGCTATTAACACAATAATAATTCACAGAAAGATTCCTGACAGATCAGAGGTCAATGATAAAATGAAAATGCTTGCTTTATGTCTTTCTCCTGCAAAAGAGAGCAATCCCCAACATATTCCTGGAGATATCAATTAAGAAATTATGGCATACAAACACAAACGATTTGTAGGCATATGCAAACTTTACCCAGCCAATGTGGGTCATTTGTCTGATTGCTTTATTCAGGATCAAATGATTGCCAACTATCTAGCTGTGAACCGCCCCGAGTCCTTCGGGAGAGGGGGCGGTATATAAATCAAATAAATAAAAATAAATAAAATAAATAAAT